>CAXIWW010001001.1:2500-14631 GCA_964036315.1 Acanthosepion esculentum
AAAGACTGTGTGTACGCTATCCCATGCAACTGGGGAAAGAAATATAAAGGGGAGACAGGCCACCCCCTTAAGGTTAGGCTTCAAGAACACCAGAAAGCCGTAACACAAGAGGCAGTGGAAAAATCAGGTGTGGCTGACCACATACAGAGAGAGAAGGGAGATCATTGCCCTCTGTGGGGTCAGGTTGAGATCATAGACAAAGAACACCATTGGAAAATTCATAAACTTAAGGAATCAGCACATATGCTAAGCCACAAAAATCTCCTGAGCCGACCAAGCACAGAAATGAATACAATATGGGAAGTAGTAATAAGGAGTGCCAGAGAAAAGCGATAACAAAAATTGCAATATAAGCTCTGGTAAAAACATGCAACAATAACAGCAAAAATTGCAATATGAGCTCTGGTAAAAAAATGATGCTGAAAACATTAGGTTTATAGTACCCAGAAATTCATACACAGATGTGCTCAAGGACACATGGCACAGTGGATAAAGGCATTAGTTAGATCCAAAGAGTGTGAGTTCAATACCCGCCTAAGGCAGTGGAGAACTTTCAGAGGGAAATTAACAGGAGTTAACTGATAACTGACATCTATTAAACATGGCACGTGGAACTAGACTACCCCAATGAGAGAAATACGGGGTTCAGTTAAACATTCCAACCATCTGATGGCCGAAATTTTGTAATAAATATGGCGATATAATATATACACACACACACACACACACACATATATATATATACATACACACACACTGTAAATTCTCAAGTATTGGCCACACTTCAAGAACAAATTTAAATACAATTGCTGCAAACATCCCTTTTGCTGTTGGGGAAGCATCTGCTACTAACTTTGAAAAGAATTGTCTCAACCATCTGGAAAGAATTAAGAATTAACACTAAATTTCAGGCTAATATGACAGACAACCCTTCGGTGAATTTGTTTCATACGTTGAAAATATATATATATATATATTTTAAGCATTTCACCCCAAGCCACCAAGGGGTTACAGAGTGCGAAGCATTCTAATATATATATATATATATATATATATATATATATATATATATATAGTGTGTGTGTATATATATATATATATATATATATATATATATACACACACACACACACACACACTTTTTTGGTTTCATCTTCACACTGTAAAACTGCATCAAAATTTTTTACGAAACCGAAATTGCTCAGTTTAAGTGCTATCACTACTGAGTGAACACATCAAAAGAAACACTATTGAAAAAGACTTTCAAATATTAATAAAATTAAAAATTTTATCCATATTTATACGATTGTGAGAGAAAAAGATTGAATAAAAATGTGTTAAAAACATAATTGACTAGTTTTAAATGAATTGTATTTGTTTACAAAAGAAATCAAGAAAAAAAAAGAAAAATACGACATGATGCAGTGAAAAGAAAATTCTATTTTTTATTTTTGTGTTGTTTGATTTTCATTGGTTTGTCAAATGTCTTATCAGTCTATATAATCAATAAATTAGATTAATTCTTGAATATTTTTGATTCAATAAATTTTGACAATAAAACTGTTTTTCTGCATAACATTAGTACTACAAAAGAAAGTGAAATGCTATTGATTAATAAAAAATTCTAAAATTTTGAAGTTACCTTGAGCTTTCTTTAAGAGAATCATCTTGTATTTTTCTAGTTTCTGCTTTAAAGTCTGATTCTTCAGCAGATGGTTGGTCTTCAATATCATTTGTGCTGGCCATTTTTTCCGATTCAGAAGAAATAGAAAATGGCTTTGTTTCTGATGTAAATACACTAAAAAGAGGAAAGAAATTTCATAAATAGAAATGCAAATAATTATAATCAAGAGAAAATGTGATAAGAAATTACAAAATATTACTGATTAGGTAATGTTAAAGAAAAGACTAATGGTGAATAAAATCGTGTTACTACTTAGTACCATCATAAGCCAGAAAATGATATAGCACAAAATTTTTCAAACATACTGGAAAAAAAAAAAAAATAGAATAAAAGTTTCTTCAGATACTTTTCACTCTTTGCTTTTGCTTCTGATTCTTCCTCCTCTTCTTCCTCTTCCTCACTTCCTTCCTCTGATGTCTCAGATGTTTCATCTGATGCTTCCTCATCACTTTCATCTTCACTACTTTCATCACTACCTTCTTCTTCATCATCTGATGCAGTAGCTGAAGATGATAATTTATAAAAAAATTATTTTAAAAAGAAAAATCATTGACTGTATTAGAGAAAAAAAAGATTAAAATGAAAAGAAAATGGACTGAGAACAAAAAAAGATAATCACTATAAATGGCAATTTAAAACAGGCGAAGAAATCTTAATAAAACATAGCTAACATTGAGATTCTTACCCAATAATAATTGAAAAGAATCTTTCAGCAAGTGCTGTCATGCCTTTATAAAGGTCTATTCCAAAATTTGCATGAGTGTGCTAGTACATTCAGGTCTGCAATCTTCAAACATTATAATTATTTACTGATAATCTAATGCTGAGCTGTTTATTTTTAGACTTATCTGAAACCATTTTTTATGAAAACCTAATCAACCTTCTTTGCACAAACAAAAAGAATGGTTGTTGAGTCTCAGTGTAATCAGCTTATAAGATAAATATACATATATTGATATATTATTGAGCATTTCTTATCTTCAATGTGGAAATTTTTTTCCTCTACTTTTTTGTTTTGCACAATTACAATTCCTCGATTGAACTCTGAAGAGAGAGAAACAAGAACTTGTCAGCATTTTCCATTTTTCTTTCTGTTCTATTAATACAGTAGAATCCCTCATATCTGCAACATCTTGCATCCAGACATGATTTTGATATGTATATTTGAACTATTTGGGTAATATGTAACCGATTTGAAATTTCAGTTTTACAGGAAATTTACTTTGGATAATTGCTTATGCTTATTTCACCCTAATGGCTTGTATTGGTGCAAAAGATGATGGGAATAAGAGGAAAAGAACAACTTTAGAGTTATCACAAAAAGTGAAAATTTTAAACAGATTAGACGCTGGTGAAAGTTCATTGTAACTAATGGCCGAGTTCAACATAGGAAAATCAACATTGTATGACATAAAATCTTCCAAAGAAACTATTCTTTAGCATTCACACTGTCACAATGAAGAAGGAAACATAAAACATGATTGTGATGAAACCTAGACTGAAATTGAAAAAGCTATTGAAAAGGGTGTCAGTTTTATGGAAAAAAATCCAGCATTCAGCTATGGTGATTGCAGTAATGCACGCAGAGTTAAAAAGTGTCTTTCATTTAAAAAATTTCACAAAAAGCAAAACGAAATGCGGAAAAAGTGGAGAATGACATTAGAAGAGAAAAAATCATCATGCAACAGTAATTAAAAAAAATCATTGTTACATTATTTGTTTTGCATACGTGGCATACTTCATTTAATGAATTTTCTTTAACATTATATAATTTATTTCTTTTTCCTTAAAATCAATTTGTTATATTTCACTCACCATTAGCTTATTTTGTTTACTTTAAAACATTGAAAATAAATGTTAAACCAGATTTCAGTTCTTTTATTTTAATCTAAATATAAGCCCTCATATCTGGACTTTGTAACCAATTCCTCATATCCAGAAGGCTTTCTTAGTCTGGCTGTCAGGGATTCTACTGTACTATTATTCTCTTTTTACTGTGATTATATCTTCTGACTCCAATTGATTTTCCTGTCATTTTAATAATTTTTATAGTATTAATTAAATTTTGTACCCCTGAGATATTTAAAACAAATTAATTTTAATTTGTATAAGATGCAAGTAAAATATTTACAATAAACTAAAGCTTACAATAACTAGCCATGTAATTTGTTAGGTAAGTGAAGAGATTTTATAATTGTTACAAGCCTTCCAGACCCCCCCCCCCCCCAAAAAAACCCAGAGAGAAAAGACAAACTAACTTGGCATAATATAAACCTACCATCAGATTTCTCATCTTCACTAGCAGATTCCTCATCACTGGCATAAACATTTTTCTTACGAGTAGATGGAGATGACCCAACAACATCATCATCTGAAATAGAAAACATTAAATTAAGAACAAAAACAAAAAAGTGTCCTTAAATAAGAAATTTAATTTACTCAAATTTAGCAATAGTTTTGTTTTATTACACTGAATAATGGGAGTTACAAATTCATACATTTTCAATCAACTCTTACCAGATTCATCTTCAGCATTTGATGCAAAGGATTCTGCTGCTTTACTGTCTTCATCATCAGGAGGTGGTGGAGATGGAGGCCGGAATACTTTTTTCTTTAAATAAATAAAAGAAAAAAGAAAAAAAAAAAAAAGGCATCATTTATTAAGAGTGAAAACATTTATAATCAACAAGCAAATTAAATATAAATTTGTCTGATTTCATTCCCTCTCTCACCATAAGAAAAACTGACCTGAAAGACGACAAAAAAAAAAAATTCTGCTCCTTTAACAAACTTAAATTGTGGATTTTGGAAACATTCTTTAACTGAGCATCAAGTAAATGCAAAAGATTTAGTTATATTTAAAAGAAAGAAAATGTAACTAACCTTAAAGGATGGCATTCTTGGCATAACTCCTCGAATGCCAAGAAAGCCTCCTCCATGAGCCCCACCGTAGTGGGCTTCAAATCCTCCTTCTTGTCGCCATGGATGTTGAGTTTCAAATAAGGAGGCTAATGTTGAGTTGACATCACTTCTGCCAGATGTTAATTGACCACCTGACTGCTGTGTGTTAATGGTAGATTTGTTGCTTTTAAGCGAAGTGTCTTTATTGGTAGCTGCTTTCTCATTAGGACCAGAACCTTTTTGAAACTAAAAGAAAAATTCAGGATTAAGCAAACATTTGTTCATTACAACTTGCGCTAAGTTGAAACAAATTTCCCATTAAAATCTTACCAATTCTTAGAAGCTGAAGGGGCAGAGAATGCAGGGGTTTAAAAAATATTAAAGAAAGAAAAAAAAGATATTGAATTTTTGGCTGAGCACACGGGCTCAGATAACCCACATTAAATTCAGCCTTGTGCCACATCTGATCGTGTGTGGCCTGCAGATTCATTGTGGAATCCACTTGACTCACTTCTAGCAGTTGACTACTACTTCTATGTGCTGCTGACAAGTCATATGTGTGTTGTTCTTGTCCTAAGTATTATTATGCATTACCAACCTTCATTTGATTATTCTATACAGTAACTTTCCCTAGGTTACAACAGTAATATTAGCCATTTCCTTATAACATTTGACATTTACTGATTGAACAGTCAGTGCTACTTTCAGTAAAAATATATAAAATCTTTCTAGTAAAACATTTTTTTCAGGAAAATAGGTTTCTCAAATCCAGTAATTATTATTGCACTTTCTAGTACTTAACAGTTTTCTTCCTATTCTTTTGTTTGAAGTAGTGTGGAATGTCAACATCTTGATTATATTACATGTGCTATCTATTTTAGCTATTGCTGAAAATCTATGAATGATGTGGTTTGTGTTATTTGGTACATTTCTTTGTGAATCTGTAGCACCAATTCATGAGGTCTGAAGAAGGATGAGCCTCACTAACACCTACACACTTCATTTGCTCAAAACCATTTTTAATAATTGCTCTGAGAAAGCAGTTGTATACAGCTAAAAGATTATATATTTCTAAATGTATTGGCATCATGAATGACATTCATATGAAAGTTTTGATCTGACAAGGCTATTTAAGAATATTACCTGAATTTTTAGGTTAATATTTTGGTTTTATAACGATGTAGTATCCCTAGAACAGCCTATGTTCAGTTTGCTTTTCTCCTCTAATAGATTTGTTACAACTGATCCATATACTGAAGTATTTAAAGTGTTTAGTATTTATTAATTCCACATACTGAATTTTTATTTTTTAAAAAATAAGAGAAATTTACTGTTGAATAAAATGTTAAAACAAATTGAACAAAGAAATTAATGATTTTTATAAGCTCAGATTAGATAAAATTATTAGAATAAAAGATGAAGATAATTTATCTAACATTTAAATAATTAATAAACAAGTATTATTTTTAAACATTTCATTTTCATTTATTAGAATATTTTCCAAACATCTTCCTTATATTGATATCTTAAACAGAATGTTAGGAATTATACTAGGTACCTCCACCTTTTTGTAGAAAAACAGCATAGCATGATGAAAAAAGCCCCCAAACTCAATAAAACAAAGTTTTATTGTCAAAATGTTTATGTTATTACTAAGAGCAAAAACCAAAGTATTTTTTGACTATTTTTGGAAATTTTTTTAATCCTCCCTATTTGAAATTTTGGCTAAAAATCTTGTTTTGTTTATGTCAGCAGTTGATGTAATAATTACAATTAGTTTTTTTTCTGCACTTTTTTTGGTGAAAAATACACAGATTAGGAAATTCTTACAAAAATCAAATAATTGTCGGATTTTAATGAATCTCTCAGGACATATTTAGAAATGAATGAAATTATTTTAAAAAAAAAAAAAAAAAAATTTTTTTTTAAAGAAAATATTGGTAAAAAATTTTTTTCCTATGTTACCACCCACTTAATTCCATGAAATATTTTGAGAAATTAAATTTTTAGGGCAACGATTTTTTTTTAGTTAAAAGCAGAACTACCTGCAGAATGTAAATCAATTTTTTTTTGTAAAACAGTTAACCCATTTATAAAAAATCTGCTCTGAATTGTAAAATAAAAAAATGCAATAAAAATGCAAACACCTTGGAATTTATCAATATATTGAAGAAAAACAGGACCTGTCATTGAGAAGTGTACGTATATTAGTTTTTTATACTATAAGTAATGTTTATTTCAAATTTAATTAATTTACCTTTAAATTTGCTAATTTTACCCAAATAACATAGCACAAATATATTTTATTTTTGGAAGATTTTTAAAACCAATAATTTTTTTTTGTTTACAAATTTCTTAAAAGAAATAAAATGGTTGCTTGTAAGATTTTCTGAAATCAACCAAAAAGTTGAGATTATGATGTATATAATTTCTATTTGAAATACACCAGAATATTTTACTGGAAATAGTAAATTTAATCATTTGGCTTTCAATTAAAGCTAAAATGAAGTCTTCAAGAATGTTTTTCATTTTAGATGATTCATTTTACATGTTAGGCATCAAAAATTCAGTGGAAGTACCTAAATTATACCAAATGGTGTAAGATGTAAGAATTAAGGAAATTACAACTACTTATATGGCACTACTTAAGATTAGTCCAATTATACAAATACTAAATAACCACACTTGCAAAGCATATATTTAAAATTTCAAAACAAGCTAATACTATATTTTTAATGTCATTTTTTTAACAAATTAAATTTCAGTATTTGATAGTAATTTCATGTAGAATAAAAAGGTCAAATGAGAAAAGAATTAACATTTTTATTAAATATTAAAAAAAATATTAGAATATTCTCATTTGAAAACAAAATTAATTTCTATAGTAAACAACTTTGACATGAACAGCTTTCAACTCTCAAAATGAAGAGTTCCTCAAAAATACAATCAATAATGGTGATTATATAGAAAAATGACTTTTTTTTTTTTTTTGTAAAATCTATTGCAGTTTCTGTAGAAATTGGATGCATGCATCGGGAGAGTCCATTGTATTTTAATCCTTATAAACTGAAGAAAAAAATAGAATAATCCTAGACAGTTTTCAGCTCTCTATGCCAGAGCTTTTGAATAATTGTAAGAAATCATTCACTAATAAACCACCTGAAGCAGAAGAGAATTGACAATCTTGATTGACTTCAAACATATCTACTGCTGGAGTATAAACATGGAAGAGGAAGGAAAAAATGTAAAAGTGGTGTACAGAACAAAAACATTTAATGAATATACAATTCAATTAAGTATGAAGTGTATTCAAAGTGAGTGAAGAAACTGAATGAAAAAATTTTGGTAAATGATACTAAATCTAACCATATACAATTTCAATAGTTTAATCATTGTAGTCATCCGCATTTACATTAAATAGAAACATGGGCGATAACTCGTCTGTGCTAGATAGTTGTTAAAAAACTTCACACATTAAAAAGAAGAAGTAATTTTATCAAGATGATGTAAAGTATCTTACTACAGGGGATAAGCTGTAAACTTGTCACATTTTCCATATTCAGACATCAATCTGGACATTTCTTCTTAAATATGCATTGTAAAAATATCAATTTTACATAAACACTGTGTAAGGAATAAATTTATTTCTTGTTTTTACCAAATGACTAATGCATACATATTTGTGTACAAGAAAGAATTAACAGCAAGATATGCATATCTAAAACTTAAAGCAGTTTGTTTAGAAAATATAAATATATTGCATGAAGATAATGAAAGGTATTTCTGAACACCTTGTCAAGCAGGTTAAGTATAAATATAAATTATGTTAATAGATTTTGCTTTTTTTATATAACTTAGACTGTTGACAGTTGCAGTCAACAGATGTCTGTTTCAACAATCAAAGAAAGCAACATGTTTTTAAAGAAAATAAAGTGATTATTTATTTGTTTTTATTATATTATTCTTTTTTAATAAATTCACCCCCAAGCAAGGTGATAATGCCACTCAGATGCAAGTGGCTACTGAGAGTGAAAGAAATTGAAAAGATTTAAAGAACTGAAAACCCAATCATAAGCAAAAGTAGATTTTAGAAAGAATCAGAGACCTAATCATAAACAGGAAACAAAAGATAAAGACAGGAGAGGAGTGTGAACTGGACAATAGGCAAACCTATTTACTCATTTGTATTTACTATTTTATTTATTATGATTACTATTTGTTAATTCTTTAGATTAAGTGATATATATTGTTTAAAAAGAAAAAAAAAAGAAAGTGCCATTTAGCAAATGTATTTTATTAAATATTTAATATAGTACAAATACTAATATATTAATACATTATTAGCATCATCAGCACCACCATTATTATTATTATATTTGCTAAACTATTTATACATTAGCATAAAAGTGTAATATTTGTTTTTAAGGAAGAGGAGAGATCAAATTTGTATTAGAGGCATTTGAATCCTAATCTGTATCCTTTTGTATTGTTTACTTTTACTATTTCTTTTCTATTAACCAATTATTTCCTATTTTTAGAAACTGAATAAAATTCAACTAATATATATATATATATATATATATATATGTGTAAAACACACACTACTGCATAGCCAGGTGACTAAACTAGTTTCTCCAGGAGGTTTTTTCTGTTAAGAAGTGCAGCTAAACATTCAGTGCAATATTAGGCTCTATAGCTATGTATGCGGTCAGTGCAGTGACAAAATGCCAGCTCTGAGCAGGGAGTGGGGAAGTCAATGGACAGGGTGGAAGACTTCCTCAACAAAATCAACGCCCATGACCAAAGAAGTCCTTTAAGATGGAGGACTTTGGTTATAGTTTGAGCTGGAGAGGGATGGGTTCTCTAGGTTTATTTAGAAAAGACATGCTATGCAGGACTGAACATGTAACCTATTACTACCTACCACATGCACAAGTGACTAAACTAGTTTCCCCCAGGAGGTTTTTTTCTCTTGAGGAGAGTAACTGGACACTCAGAGCAAGACTAAAAACAAGGCCTGTCAAAAGGGTAGATGAACCCTCTTGTAGGGTCAATGGCTATATAAAACAATGATATAACTGGGCATCATAGTTATGTATGTGGTCAGTGCAGTGATGATATGCCAGCTCCGAGTGGGAGAGGGGGGGGATAGTGCTGGACTTCCTAGACTGAAGTCACCAGACAGGGTGAAAGGTTTCCCTGATGGAATCAATGGTCATATGTCTATGATCAAAGAGGTCCTTTAAGTTGGAGGAAATTAACTATAGTTTAACCTAGAGAGGGATAGGCCCTGCCAGTTCTACTTGGAAAAACATGCTATGCAGGACTATGTTTCTAGCTTTCAACCCAGATATGTGGAAGGAACAGGTCAGATGCTCAGCTGTGCAGTGACCCTACAACCACATCTGGTCATGGGACTGATGAGGATGAAATGTTACATTAATGATTTAAGGATTTTATTGTAGGTATTTCTCCAGATTTTTATTGTAATATTAATGTTGGTTGATAAAGAGATATTATCAGTCTTGTTAAGGATGATCAATAATACTTTTTCTTTGTTTAGTGAAAAGTTTATAATTCTATTGTATATATAAAAGTTACTTGCCACTAAGTAAATTTTTTGACAAAGTTTTCTGAGTAAAGGCTACTTTTATAAATCAATACATATATTTAATCTTTTCAGATGTTTAAGTTAATATATTTCTAGTAGTTTGTAATAAATTAAATATTTTTATATTAGACAATGAAAAAAATTGGGAGAGGAATTGTTGAAAACAAAAATGTGAATAATACATTCCAGTGTTCTATTTATTAATAGAACATTTTTTAAAAAAATAATTTTTACTATACTTAAAGAAAAATGTAATTAAGTCATCACTGAACTTATAGGTAGGAGACAAGCAAAGAGGAAAAGAGGGACTTCAATGCCTAACTGCATCAATTTTTACCAGGTGTTTTGTAAAGCATCAGTTCTTATGTTATCTTAACAGGATAGACCCCCCGTTTTCTATTCACCATTGCTGGCCAAAATATTTGCAACTTTTAATACTCTATTTCAGTGGGTTTTTTTCAATCTTTTTAAATTTTGTGCTTATGAAAGAAAAAGAAAAGTCTACCTTTGATTAAATTAAAATACAGCAATAAAAAAAAAAAAAAAAAAAAAATAATACTAAACACACCTTGTTCTTTTGTTCTTCTGTATCCCACCACAATTCAAAGGACTTGAAAGCAGAATTTTCCACCATTTTCTTGCAGAGATCTTTTTGCATGACTTCTTTTAGTTCACGAACAAAATGATCAAGTACAAAGAGAAAAGTTTTATCATTTGGGTCTTTTTCCTCTGGCTCTTCCTCTTGTTGGCGGTTTTCACTTCTTCCAGTGGTGCTTGCAGTCTGTGGTAGAGAAGAATCTGCTAATGCCTGACCAGTATAGCTCATTGGCATCAAGCTTCCAGGAATTTGAGAACAGTAAGACTGATTAAATGTGCCAGTTGTCAAATCCATACGTGCTGGAGCAGCAGAGTAATTCCCAAATGAATAATAGCTCCATGGTTGCATACCAGGAGGTGGTCGGGAGAAATCTGTTATTAGAGGCACTGGAGGAGCAGTTCTTGATGCCTGGCTGCTGCTCAATGAATGAAAATTATTGGT
Source organism: Acanthosepion esculentum (assembly GCA_964036315.1). NCBI lineage: Eukaryota > Metazoa > Mollusca > Cephalopoda > Sepiida > Sepiidae > Acanthosepion > Acanthosepion esculentum. The sequence goes on from CAXIWW010001001.1 coordinate 13,736, forward strand.
GGTGAATTTGCCATCACTACTTGGCAGCTGGACATTCACTTCCAGTTTTTCTTCCCCACTGCTGATAGATGACAAGCTCATTCGATCATCATCATCATCATCATCATTATCAATTTCCATATCTACATTATTTTCTTTCTCATCACTTTTCTCTTCAACAGGTATGTGTTTAGGTAAAGGATGAGTAACAGTTGCAGTAAAGTTCTTTGTCTGCTGACTTACATTAGTAAAATCCCCTGAAGCTGCACCTAGAAGTCCATTTGAACAATTATCATCATTCGATTCTGGCCTGTACCGAGATGTAGTACTGGCACTACTACTACTGGCAACAGCAGATGTCACTTTATCAGTTTTTAATTGATCATAGTGACTAACGCTATTAGAATGTTCACTGTTTTTAAATTCAAATCGCTTAGTCCTACTGGAGGGTTCCCTGCTATAATCCGGACGATCTGAAGAATCACTTTTGGTTGTAGGATTAGGAAGCATTTTAGTTTCTTCTTCAATGTCTGGTGGTAATGGTGGCATTTGCAAGACATGACTGCTGCATGTGCCACTGCTACTAGCTCGAGAAGAAACAGGATATTGTTGAGAACTGTAACGAGAGTCCACTCCGGGTGAAGGTGTGCACATTTCATCTCTGGATCGAGGTGTCGATGATGGACTGGAATGATCTTTTGATCTGTTTGATTCTGTAGGGCTTCCAAGGCCACCCAAACCAAAGATACTCTGAAGACGTGACTCCAAACTCTGATTTCGTGGTTCTTCAGGTTCTGGGGTCTTTGGTCGGATCCGATGCTCTTTCTCTCGACATTTTTCTCGATTGTTTACCTCTCGCTCTCTTTCTTTTTCCCAGTGATGGTGAGAAAAAGATGAAGTCGATCTGTCTTTATAAT
>CAXIWW010001002.1:0-25881 GCA_964036315.1 Acanthosepion esculentum
CAAACGCAGGCAGAATTAAAATGTAAACTTCAGGATGACCAAAAAATCAAAACAAGTGTTGGTATAAAATAGGGTCTCCACCTCCCCTAGGGTCGAAAAAAGTAGTATTAAAGTTTCGGTCAGTTAATAATATTGTAATAGCTCCTGCTAATACAGGGAGGGAGAGTAGTAATAAAATAGCAGTAATAAATACCGATCAAGCAAATAAAGGTAGGCGTTCTATTTGTAAACCTTCTCATCGTATATTTAGGATAGTTGTGATGAAGTTAATCGCTCCTAAAATTGATGAGACTCCTGCTAAATGTAAGGAGAAGATAGCTAAATCTACTGAGGGGCCCGCATGTGATAAGTTACTAGATAAAGGGGGGTAAACTGTTCAACCTGTTCCGGCCCCCCTTTCAACTGCGGAGGAGGATAGTAAAAGGGTTAGTGATGGAGGTAATAACCAAAAACTTATATTATTTATTCGAGGAAAAGCTATATCTGGGGCACCTAATATTAAAGGAACCAACCAATTACCAAACCCCCCAATTATAATAGGTATAACTAAAAAAAAAATTATAATAAAACCATGGGCAGTTACTACAACATTATAAAGTTGGTCGTCATTTAAAAGTGTACCAGGTTTACCCAACTCTCTTCGAATTATTAATCTTAGCGAGGTACCTAATAAACCTGATCAAATACCAAAAATGAAATATAATGTTCCAATATCTTTGTGATTTGTTGAGAATAATCATCGCATAAATGTTTATGGTATTAATCATAAAATAAAAAATAAAAATTCTAAATAAATTAATCATAATAATGAAGTTATAAGGTTTTGTAGTTGTGTAATTATTAAATAAGTAGTAAGATTTAATAATAGTTATAAGTGTTATACTTAAATAGAAGTATAAACTAATAAGTGAGGCAATAAATATAAATAAAGTAAGGATAATAAAATTTATTTTTATTAAAGAAATTAGTATTAATAATTTAGATAAAAATCCTAAAAGGGGGGGCATGCCAGCTAACGATAAAATAAGGGAGGGAATAATTAGGTTATTAATTTTGTTTTTATGTGTTAAGCTATATAAATAGTTTCTTGTTTGTGTACTTAATAGATTTAATAAAGGAATTGAGATAATAATATAAACAATGAAGTATAAAAAAGTTAATGACCTATTTAATATAATTATGGATAGTATCCAACCAAGGTGTGAGATTGATGAGTAAGTAATAATTAATTGTATATTTGTCTGATTTAATATTGAAATACTACCAAATATGGTGGATAATAGAGAGATAACGATAATGGTATTTAAATTACTATTAATTAATATAATTATAAATAATGGAGCTAGCTTTTGTCAGGTTAAAATTAAAAATAAAATTAATCAAGTTATTTGTTTAGTTAAATTAGGTAGTCAGAAGTGTATAGGGGCCCCCCCTAGTTTTAAAATTAATGATAAGATTAGTAAAATAGATAAATTTCTATTAAATATAGAATGTCATGAAAGCCTATAATTATATATAATTAATGAGGAGATAATTAAAACACTAGAGCCTAACCTTTGAATAATAAAGTATTTTATAGAGGCTTCTGCTTCTAATATTTTACCTTTGATATTTATTAAAGGCAAAAAGCCTATTAAATTTAATTCTAACCCTATCCATATAGTTAGTCAATGTGAAGAGGAAAGAGTTGTTAAAGTGCCTATAATTATAATTAAAATAAATAAAAAATTTGAAGGAAAAAATTTATTATTCATAAAAGGTAGAACAGTATGAGCTGCTCAAAATAAAGTTAGCAGCTTTATTTTATTCTTATTACCTTTAACATTACAAGGATGTGTGACATCTAAGTATGAGCCGAAATCATATATGATTAAATCATTTCTTGTAAGGAATTAAAGATAATAATCTTTCTTTATGAATGCAAATCATATTTTCTTTATAAAATATAATACCATTAAGGATTATGTAAATCATGTTCTAGATTAAAAATCTAGTGCTTAAAGTTCGGCCACTTAATAATGGTTATGAGCCTCATCAATAAATACATGTATATAAAAATAATCATACCACGTCTACGAAATGTCAATATCAAGCAGCAGCCTCAAAACCGAAATGGTGGTTAATAGAGAAGTGATAATAAATAATTCGTACTAAACATACAATAAGGAAAAGGGTCCCAATGATTACATGTAAACCGTGAAAGCCTGTAGCTACAAAAAAGGTAGAACCATAAATACTATCTGAGATAGAAAAACTAGTTTCTATATATTCTTGAGCTTGTAAGATAGTGAAATAAGAGCCTAATATAATAGTTATTATTATAGAGTGAATAGATTCTTTGTGGTTCCCTACTAATAATGAGTGGTGGGCCCAAGTTACTGTGATACCTGAGGCTAATAAAATAGCAGTATTTAATAGAGGGACCTGAAAAGGGTTAAGAGGGTAAATATGGTGAGGTGGTCATGAAGCACCAATTTCTATATTAGGGGCTAATCTACTATGAAAATAAGCTCAAAAGAAAGCAAAGAAAAAGCAGATTTCAGATGTAATAAATAAAATTATACCTATTCGTATACCTATTGAAACTTTTAAGGTATGGAATCCTTGAAATGTCCTTTCTCGGATAATATCTCGCCATCACTGGATTATTGTTATTAGAATTAAAATTAAGCCAAATAATAATGTAGTAGTTGAGTGGGTGTGAAATCAGGAGGTAAGGCCTACAGTTAAAAACATCGCTCCTAATGAGCCGGTTAAAGGTCAAGGACTAAATTCAACTAAATGAAAAGGTACTCGAGTCATAAGTTATATAGTTGTATTATTTTTACAACTTTATTAAGAGAGTTTATAAAAATAGACAAAATTATGTCGTTGTGAAAGTTGGCTAATATTAAGGAATTTACTTTGATAAAAGTGTAAAATAAAAACGGGCAATGGAGGGGCCTTTTTTTTGGGATATTATTTCATAAATTCACAATTAGTTGTAATATATATATAAATTTATATACGTTTATTATAAAAAATATATATAAATATCTACTGTATTATAAAAATGTCTTGTAAAGGGTAAAATTACTATATATCAACGTGTAAATTTAATGTTTTAAGAGTAGAAGAGAGAGTAGATGTGGATTTATAAATATATATTACACTTATTCTAATTTATTATGGTCCGCAGCTCATCTAGATATCTTGATATATGCTAAAGGGATGTTTGAGAGTAAATTATATACACGGCGCAAGATAGAAAGAGAGTATAATAATAGGGATTTTCGAGGTATGTCTAATAGACTTGTTTAAATTTAACTTTGTATATTATATACACAGCGACTGTAAAAAGATTGTTATATGTATGTATATATTTTTATAGTGTAATACTAGCACATTAGATTTTCAATCTTTTAGAATATTTTAGATATTAAAAATATTAAGATTTTAAGTTAAAAAAACTGAGGATTTTCAAAGTCTTTAATAAATTAATAGATTTAAATCTTGTAAATAAAGTCAGCTAAAACTTTAAGCTATTGGGTTCATACCCCGAAAATAAATATATGATTTCTTTATTACAAAAAATAGTTTAAAATTAAAATATTAACATTGGAAGTTGGTGATTAAGGAATACTTATTTTTTGATATGAGTTTATTATTATTAATTTCTTTTGGGTTTTCTTTGAGTAGTTTATTCTTAATAGTGATTCAGCCTCTGAGTCTTGGTTTTATGTTAATGTTGAATATAACGTGTGTAAGGGGTTTGGTAGGTTTTACTATTTTTAGATGGTACGGGTATCTACTATTTTTAGTGTATGTTGGAGGCTTATTAGTAATATTTATATATATTATTAGTTTAGTACCTAATTTGATTTTTTTATCAAGTAAAGTGGTGTTATATTTTTTTATAATTTTTTTTAGTTACTTTTTAATGAGTTACTTATTTATAAAAGAAATAATCAGGGAAGAGATAAAAAGGTTGAAATTAAATAGGTTTAGGGGTGCAAGATGTGCAAGCGGTGAAACGATTTTAATATTGGATAATTTTTATTGTTATGTAGTTCTAGGTATTATTTTGTTGTTTGTTTTAATTAGGGTTGTTAAAATTTGTTATTACTGTGAGGGCCCGTTACGGGTTTTTAAGTTTAAATATGCTTAGTTCATTGCGAAAAAATCATCCTGTTTTAAAGATTATCAATAATTCAGTGGTTGACTTACCCGCTCCTATTAATTTGTCTATTTGATGAAATTTTGGCTCTTTATTAGGTTTGTGTTTAGGGGTTCAAATTATTAGTGGGTTATTTTTGGCTATACATTATACTTCATGTGTGGAGATAGCGTTTGACTCCGTAATTCATATTATACGGGATGTGAATTATGGGTGGGTGTTACGATATGTACATGCTAACGGGGCCTCCTTTTTTTTTATTTGTTTATACATTCATGTAGGTCGTGGGATTTATTATAAATCTTATATAATAATAGAGACATGGAATGTTGGTATTATTTTATTATTTTTGGTGATAGGTACGGCTTTTGTGGGTTATGTACTCCCATGAGGTCAAATATCATTTTGGGGGGCAACTGTTATCACTAATTTAGTTTCAGCTATCCCCTATATTGGGGAAATAGTTGTTTATTGAATTTGGGGGGGTTTTTCTGTAGATAATGCAACTCTTAGTCGGTTTTTTTGTTTCCATTTCTTATTACCTTTTTTATTATTAGGTTTATTTGTGCTACATTTGGTTTTTTTACATCAAACAGGGAGTAATAACCCTTTAGGTGTTAATAGTAATTTAAATAAAATCCCTTTTCATCAATATTATAGTTATAAAGATTTATTTGGTTTTGTTTTATTAATATTACTATTAATTGAGGTTAGTTTATTGTTTCCTAATGTATTAGGAGACTCTGAAAATTTTATTCCCGCTAACCCATTAGTGACTCCTTTGCATATTAAACCTGAGTGGTATTTTTTGTTTGCTTATGCTATTTTACGTTCAATTCCAAGGAAGTTAGGTGGTGTAGTGAGGTTAGTAATATCTATTGCTATTTTATTTTTTTTGCCTTTTTTACATATAAAGGGTTGCTGTGGTAGAATCTATAATTTGTTTATACAAATTAATTTTTGAGCAATAGTTGGTTGTTTTTTTTTGTTAACTTGGATTGGGGGTTGTCCGGTAGAATACCCTTATGAGTTTATTGGTCAAATTTTAAGTTTTTTGTGGTTTAGTATTTTTTTAGTTCGTCCTATATTAGATTTATTATGATTAAGGATTTTAGATTATTAAGTTTAGTCTGGGAAAGAAAAATTTTGAAAATTTTTTAAAAGTGTTCAATTCACTTATAAACTTAGTTATAAAGATTTTAAATCTTATTTTGGTTTACAAGACCAAGGTTTTAATATAAACTATTATAACATAGGTATGATTATGAGTAATGAGTTGTTATTAGGTATTTATATTTATTTGGTGGGTGTGGCGGTTTTATTATTTCAATGGAAACACATTTTGAATATCTTATTGAGATTTGAGATCTTGATGTTAGGGGTGATTTTTTCTTTTTTATTAACTTGGGGTTTGAATAGAAGGGAGTTTAATATTATGATGATTATTATTGTTTTTGGGGTTTGTGAAGCGAGGTTAGGTTTATCTATATTGGTTAGATTAATTCGTGTTCATGGGAATGATTACGTTAATTCATTAATTATATACAAATTATAGGGCTACTACTCAGGTTGTCAGGCTTACTAATAATGAAAAATATTTTAGTTTGGGAGATTCGTTATTGGCTAGTATTATTATTAAGGTTTATGTCTTTAAGGTTTTTAAATTTAGAAAATTGAGGTAAATTGAGAACATCTTTATTATTTTGTGATAAAATAAGGGGTGTATTGATTATTTTAACTTTATGAATTACGGGTTTAATATGTTTAGCAAGTAATTATTCAGTGAAAAGCATAATAAATAATGTGAATAAATTCTCATTAACTGTTTTAATATTATGTTTAGTTATTATTGTTTTCTTTATAAGGACTAATGTAATAATGTTTTATATTTTTTTTGAGGTGTCTTTATTACCCACATTAGTACTAATTATTGGTTGAGGGTATCAACCAGAACGTTTACAAGCAGGGGTTTATATAATGCTTTACACAGTTACTTTGTCCCTGCCTTTATTAATTAGTTTATTGATGTTGAGTAGCATATATTGTTGTTATAATATATTATTAATTAAATATTTAAATTGTTTAGAAATAATATATAATGTCAGATTATTGTGGGTTTTAGGTTCATTGATAGCTTTTTTGGTGAAATTACCTATATTTAGAATACATTTATGGCTACCAAAAGCCCATGTAGAAGCCCCTATTGCAGGGTCTATAATTTTAGCTGGGGTATTGTTGAAATTAGGAGGTTACGGTGTTATTCGTATATTAAGAACTTTTTTTTTAAATGAGAGGGTTTTAAGTAGGATTTTTATCATTATTTGTTTGTGGGGTGGTTTTGTTACAAGAGTTATTTGTGTAGGTCAAAGGGATGTTAAATCATTAATTGCTTATTCTTCAGTTGGTCACATAGGTTTAATATTGGCAGGTGTAGTTGGTAAATTTATGTGGGGTTGAGAAGGGGCCATATTAATGATAGTTTCTCACGGGTTTTGTTCTTCTGGGTTGTTTTGTCTAGCTAATATGCTTTATGAGAAAATTAAAAGTCGTAGTTTATTTCTTTATAGAGGCATAATTAATATTAACCCTATTATGTGTTTATGGTGATTTTTATTTTGCATCGCTAATATAGGGGCCCCCCCTTTTATTAATTTGATTAGGGAGGTAATACTTTTTTGTTCTATATATATTTATAGGAGATGGTTGGTTGTAATTGTAGTTTTAATAGTTTTTATGGGGGGTTTATATAATTTAATTTTATTTACGAATATTCAGCATGGTAAAATTATAAGATTTATAAACGGGGCACCCAACAATAATTGTAGGGAGATATTGTTATTATTTCTCCATTTTTACCCTATATTAATTTTTGTTTTAAATGTGGGTTATTTGAGGAGTATATATATATACTAATAAAGTTAGTTTAAGTTAAAACGATAAGTTGTGGTCTTATAAATAAATAAATAATTTACTTTATTATGTTCGGGTTAATTGGAGTAGAATTGAGGTTTAGTGTTATATTATTTGGTTGATCATTATTTATGGTTGTTATAATATTTTATTTGTGTTTAAATAATATTAGATTTTTATTTAATTGGGAATTGATAGCTTGCATAGGAAGGTCCTTAGAGTTTGATTTAATTATTGATTGAATAAGGTGTAGTTTTAGTTGTTTGGTCTGTTTTATTTCTGGTTGTGTTATAATTTTTACAAAATCTTATATAAAAGGGGATAAATACTTACATCGTTTTTGCTTAGTGGTGATATTATTTGTTCTTTCAATAAATTTTTTGGTTTTTATCCCTAATTTGGTTTCATTGTTATTAGGTTGAGATGGGTTAGGATTAGTTTCTTTTTGTTTGGTGATTTATTATCAAAATAATAAATCATTAGCGGCGGGGATATTAACTGTACTAATAAACCGAGTGGGGGATTGTTTTATTTTAGGGGCTATTTGTATAATAATTATTTTAGGGCACTGAAATATATTATGTTTGTGAGAATTTAATGATTTTGTTTTTGTTAACTTGTTCATTATAATTGCGGGTATAACTAAAAGAGCTCAAATCCCTTTTAGAAGATGGTTGCCGGCTGCCATGGCAGCTCCTACTCCTGTTTCGGCCTTAGTGCATTCATCGACTTTAGTTACTGCGGGGGTTTTTTTGTTTATTCGTTTTTTTTATTATTTGAATAGTTATTATTGATTCAGGGTTTTTATAATATATATTTCAATTATAACTACAATTATATCAGGTATTTGTGCATTATATGAATATGATATGAAAAAAATTATTGCACTTTCCACTTTAAGTCAATTAGGTGTAATAATAATATCACTGAGTTTAGGGATACCAATACTAGCTTTATTTCATTTATACACACATGCTATATTTAAGGCTTTGTTATTTATTTGTGGGGGTAATATTATTCATTGTTTTGAAGGGAAACAAGATATGCGCCAAATTAGTAGTGTTTTTAGGTTAATACCAATTACTAGGGCATTTTTAATTGTTTCTAAAATAGCTTTGTGTGGTATACCGTTTCTTGCGGGGTTTTACTCAAAAGATTTAATTATTGAAAGGTTAATTATTGGTAATTTAAATGTTATTTTATTCATATTAGGTGTTTTTGGGGTTTGTTTAACTGTTTTATATTCAATCCGTTTTTGTTTTTTTGTTGTGTGAAGAGGTAAAAGATTTAGTATTTATAATAACACTAAAGATAAGGACACATTGGTTATTGTCTCTATGAGGCTATTGGCGGTAGGGGCAATGGGCGGCGGTTTTATTTTTCAGAGCTTGTTTTACTTATTTGAGGAGGTTTTTTTGATGCCTATGTTTATAAAATTATATGTGCCCGTACTTATTATTTTAAGTGTGGTCATATCTTTCGGTTTATGAAGGAAAAATAGTAGTCTCGTTAAAAGAAGGTTTGTTAAATATTTGAATAGTAGTATATGATTTTTATCTAGTTTTATTTGCTTACCTGTAATTAGAAGGTTTAAGTTAGTTAGTAATAGGAGCCTGAAAGTTGTAGATATAGGCTGAATAGAGATTTTAGGGGGGCAAGGGCTATTTATATTTAATAAAATAGTTTTTAAGTGTTTAGAGCGTTGAGGGATGATATTATTAAATTGTTATATAATTATTTTTATTTTAATAAGTTTATTAATGTATATATAATGTATATATAAACATGTAAAAGTATATCTTATACTGGTAAAAAGTACTATGAATATAGTTATTTAAGATTGACAATTTTATGTTATATATTAACTAACTTTTTATTTTATTCAGTTTAAAGAGCCTTGGTTTCATTCGTGGAGCAGCCCTATAAGTAAAATTATTAAAAAAATTATAGAGCTAGTAAGGGGTCAATGAGTGTTTGAATTCAAAATATTTATTGTTAAAGGTACTAATAGGATAATCTCAACATCAAAAATTAAGAAAATTACTGCCAATAAAAAAAAGCGTATAGAAAAAGGGGAACGGGTAGAGATAGAAGGGTCAAAACCGCATTCAAAAGGCGAGTTTTTTTCTCGGTCTCTATATGACCGCTTATTAATAGTACTGCCAATAAAAAAAAGCGCGTAGTTTACAATTAATAAGGTGATTAAGTAAAGTAAAATAGTTAACATAGATACAGAAGAAAAATCTTATAGTTTATAACATCAATATAATCCGTTCATTCCGGCGCAGTATCAGCCAGTGAAGTAATCATATTACAATAATTTAATTAACAGTTAAAGGCCTCTCATTTGGCTTTCCACTGTATATATATATATATATATATATATATGTATTTACAACTTTATTAAGAGAGTTTATAAAAATAGACAAAATTATGTCGTTGTGAAAGTTGGCTAATATTAAGGAATTTACTTTGATAAAAGTGTAAAATAAAAACGGGCAATGGAGGGGCCTTTTTTTTGGGATATTATTTCATAAATTCACAATTAGTTGTAATATATATATAAATTTATATACGTTTATTATAAAAAATATATATAAATATCTACTGTATTATAAAAATGTCTTGTAAAGGGTAAAATTACTATATATCAACGTGTAAATTTAATGTTTTAAGAGTAGAAGAGAGAGTAGATGTGGATTTATAAATATATATTACACTTATTCTAATTTATTATGGTCCGCAGCTCATCTAGATATCTTGATATATGCTAAAGGGATGTTTGAGAGTAAATTATATACACGGCGCAAGATAGAAAGAGAGTATAATAATAGGGATTTTCGAGGTATGTCTAATAGACTTGTTTAAATTTAACTTTGTATATTATATACACAGCGACTGTAAAAAGATTGTTATATATATGTATATACTTTATTAGTATAAAAAGTATGTTTGTTTTCCAAACAAAGGGTTTAAAATATTAAATAAAGTATTGTAACACTTGGATACATTGTGGTGTAATGAGCATATAAATTTTTGGAGTTTAAGGAGGAGTTCAAAACCCTTTTGTAATGTTTTATGGGGTGGTCGATTGAAGTCGGTAGATTGTAAATCTATGTATAAGTTATTACTTTCTCATGACTTTATAGTTTAAATTAAAATAACAAATTGCAGATTTGGGGATATATTAATATATTGAAGTTTGTTATAATATAAATTAAGGTATAATTAGTGTTTAATTGATCAGTAATAAATATATATTATAAGTAGGTAATTTGGCTTTGGTTATTATATAAATTGTTACTAGGGTTATATATGTTAGGTTTAAGGTTTATAACGTACTATCTTTAAGTGTAGTTAGTTTTAGTTGTTTAATATAATAGAATTAGGGACATATTTTATTAATATTTTATTGGAATGAATTTTAAAGATTACGCAGTATTTATTATTATACAATAAATGAAAGTTTGATATAGTTAATGTAAATTATAGATGGATTAATTTGTGCCAGCATCTGCGGTTATACAAATGTCTTAAATTTATATAAATTAGTATAAAAAAAAGTGAAGGGAGTAGTTAATTAGAATAGTTGAGAGTAACAATTGTAGGTAAAATTTTTTTAAATTGTTATTATTAACTAAGTTGTTCTATAATTAAAACTTTGAAAATAAGGTTGTTTGAAACTAGGATTAGATACCCTATTATTCTTTATTTTAAATTTTTTTTTACTTAAGTAGTGTAAATAATAGTAATATAATGTATTTGAAACTTAAAAAGCTTGGCGGTGTTATATATCCATTTAGGGGAGCTTGTTTATTAATTTGATAATCCTCAATTAACTCTTACTTTTTCTTGAATATGTTTATATACAGTTTGTATATTGCTGTCATCAGTTTATTTCGTAAGATTGTTAAAGGACTTGAAAGTAAAAATTACTAAAATGTCAAGTCAAAATGCAGCTAATGAAGAAGGTTTAGATGAAAATGAGCTACAATTTATAATTTTTAATTGGATTGAGTTATGTAATAGTTTATGAATTTGGACTTAATAGTAATATAAATAAGTAGTGTGTTTATATGAATTTTTTTTGGTTTTATAGCGCGTACATATCGCCCGTCGCTCTTGTTGATAAAATAAGATAAGTCGTAACATAGTAGGGGTAGTGGAAACTGCCCCTGGGTTAATAAACAAAATTTAACATACATCTAATGTATCTCACTTACATTGAGAAAATGGTTATATTAACCAGTTTTGAATATTTTAAAATTGAGATAATAAGTAGTATAAAATAAATTATTTGTTTGAGTTAGTATTAAGAGTATAGAAAGTTTTAGTTAAAAAGTACTGTAAAGGTGTAAAATAATTATTTAATAGTAGAATTATAAGTTCGTACCTTTTGCATAATGGGTTAATGATATATTTGTTTTATATAAAAAGTTCTCGAAATAAAAAGATTTATTTGATAATATTACGTTAACGTTGTAAAGTTATGTTTTTATTATTAAATAGTAATGAAATGTTTATCGGTTTTTATGATGGCTAGTTTATTAATGAAGGTATTTTAGTACCTTAATATTAATTTATTGTAATATAATTAATATTATTTATTTTATAAGGGATAAGCTTTATATAATGTAGTAGAATAATAATAAATTTATTTTTAGTTGTAAGTAGAATTAAAATTGTTTATCTTATGAAGTATTATAAAAATTTATTTGAGTTGATTCAGATTTTTAAATTAATAAATATTTATTAATTTTTAATAATTAATTATAATGTTAGTATGAGTATTATTTAAATTATTTATTTGGGGTTATAAAAGTGTATTAATGATAATATATTTAATTAAATAAAATAAGGAAAAGGAATTCGGCAAAAATAAATCTCGCCTGTTTATCAAAAACATGTCTCTTTGTACATTAAAAATGGAGAGTTGGGCCTGCTCGGTGAAGAAATTTTTAACAGCTGCGGTATTTTAACTGTACTAAGGTAGCATAATAATTTGCCTTATAAATTGAGGCTAGTATGAAAGGTTTGACGAAGGTTTACCTGTCTCTTTTTTATTTAATAGAAATTAATTTTTTAGTGAAAAAGCTTAAATTCTTCAAAGGGACGAGAAGACCCTAATGAGCTTAAATTTTATTTTATTATATATATATTTTATAGTAAAAAAGAAATTTTAGTTGGGGTGATTAAGGAATAAAAATGAATGATGTAACTTCCTTAAATATAAAATTGTTAAATTAAGTAACCAATTTATATTGCTTATAATAGAGTTACCATAGGGATAACAGCGTAATTTATTTAGAGAGCTCATATCAAAAAATAAGATTGCGACCTCGATGTTGGATTAAAGTAACCTTAAGGTGCAGTAGCTTTAGGTGGTGAATCTGTTCGATTTTTAAAACTTTACATGATCTGAGTTCAGACCGGCGTGAGCCAGGTTGGTTTCTATCTTTTGAATAATGTAATTTTTTTTAGTACGAAAGGACCGGAGAAATTAATTGTAATTATTTAATATAAAGTTGGCAGACATATGTGGATAATTTAGGGTTATTTTATAAGATTTATTAATCTTACTTTATATATTAAGGTGGCAGATCAGTGCGTAAGATTTAAGTTCTTATTAGGGAATGTTTAAAATATTCTTCTTAATAATGATTATTGAGTTATTATCTGGGGTGATTTCCTTTATTTGTGCATTGGTTTCCGTTGCTTTCTTTACTTTATTAGAGCGTAAAGGTTTGGGTTATTTTCAGTTACGTAAAGGTCCTAATAAAGTAGGTTTAATAGGCCTACCTCAACCTTTAGCAGATGCTGTAAAATTGTTTAGAAAAGAGTTAGTAAAACCTACAATAGTTAATATTACACCTTTCTTGATTTGTCCTTTTATAAGCTTATTTTTAAGATTAATGTTGTGGATTTTATATAATAATTATTTTGTTTGTAGTTTAAATAGTTTAGGTTTACTACTGTTTTTGTGTGTGTCTAGACTTGGTGTTTATAGAGTAATGGGGGCAGGCTGATTTTCAAATTCTAAATATGCTTTATTAGGTTCTGTGCGAGCGGTAGCTCAAAGAATTTCATATGAAGTAAGGATGTCTTTAATTTTATTAAGATGTCTTATTTTAATAGGGAGAATAAGGTTGAATTTTATTATAAATTATCAGGTTTATGTTTGGGTGATTTTTGTTAATTTTTTTATATTAATAATGTGGTTTGTTTCGTGTGTAGCTGAGACGCATCGAGCCCCGTTCGACTTTGCTGAGGGGGAGTCTGAGCTTGTATCTGGGTTTAATATTGAGTATGGTGGGGTAGGTTTTGCAGTACTATTTATAGCTGAATATAGCAATATTTTGTTTATAAGGGTTTTGGTAGTTAGTTTGTTTTTTGGGGGTATTATATATTTATTGGTATATGGGGTATTATTTTATTTGATAGTTGGTTTAGTAGCATTTTTGTTTATTTGGGTGCGGGCTAGGTATCCCCGTTATCGTTATGATTTATTAATATATTTAATTTGGAAGAGTTATTTACCAAGAGTATTGAATATTTTAATGTTTTTAGTGATATTGGTTTATATTTTGAATATATAATATTTAAATAGCTTAAATTAGAGCATAATGCTGAAGATATTAAGGTGGTTAATAACCTTTAAATACTTTATAAGCTTAGTATAAGTTTTATCTATTGATGGTCATCTGTATATAAAGTAATTAATAATGAAAAAATATAACCTTGAATAATACTAATACCAATCTCAAAAATAAAATAACCGATTTGGATAGTTATAATGAGTAGTGAGATTATATAATTATTTAATAGGACTAAAGAGGTAAAATAATCTCCAATTAAAGTAAGAATAATATGGCCTGCACTAATATTAGCTGCTAATCGAATTGAAAGGGTGATAGGACGAACTAAAATCCTTAATGTTTCAATAATAGGTAAAAAAGGGATTAAAAAAGAGGGTGTTGCTAAAGGCAGTATAAAAGCTACACTAGAATAAGTGTTTTTTATATATGAAGAGAGGATTAAACAAAACCATAAAGGTAAAGCGAGAGTAAAGGTTATAGCTAGATGCCTAGTAGTGCTAAATACATAAGGTATTAAACCTAATAAATTAAAATTAATAATAGTAATAAATAAAGAGGAGATGATTAAAGTAAAACCACCAAGATTTATTCTAAATGAACGTGTAATTTGGATGTTGATAACTTGTTTAGGGATGTTAATAAAATTAATTAAATTAGAGGATTTTACTCAAAATGAAGAATTAATAAAAATTAGTGACCATATTGATAAAAGTCATGTTATAACATGAGCTGATAATAGTGTTGAGTTATGATCATCAAAGGAAGAGAAGATGTCTACTATCATATTATCATTTATATGTAATTTTTATAAAAGTTTGATTTATTTTATTAAATTTATATAGATTGTTTGTGTTTCATCATATAATAGATGAGTTAATTATTAAAATAGATCAGAATGTGAAAAATAGGAAAATTCAATTAATAGGGGATAACTGAGGCATATAAAAGTATAATTTATTTATTAAAAATAGAAAATTTATATATGTTTACTTTTAAAATTAGTTTATTTGGTTTAATCATTTAATAAAATACTCTATATTTACAATTTCTAAAGTAATTGGCATAAAAGAGTGATTGGCCCCGCAAATTTCTGAGCATTGACCATAATATAACCCGGGTTTAGATGAGTATAATATTAATTGATTTAATCGCCCTGGGATAGCGTCAACTTTAACCCCTAAAGAGGGTACTGTTCAGGAGTGAATAACATCAGTAGATGATACAATTACTCGTGTATTGGTTTTTATAGGTAAAATGAGGTGGTGATCAGTTTCCAGTAGACGGTAGTCACCTAAATTTAATTCATTAGAAGGGATTATATAGGCATCAAATTCAATGTTTATGAAGTCTGAGTATTCATATCTTCAGTATCATTGATGGCCCATAGTTTTGATTGTTATTAAAGGGTTATTAGTCTCATCTAATAAATATAATAATCGTAATGAAGGAAGAGCCAAAAGCAATAAGATAATAGCAGGGGCAATGGTTCAAATTGTTTCAATTTTTTGTCTTTCAGTAATATTTAGACAAGAAAATTTATTTAAAATTAATATTGAAGACATATATATTACTATGGTTAGTACTATAATAATAGCGAATATGGCATGGTCATGAAAGAAAATAATTTGTTCTATTAATGGTGAAGAAGCATCTTGGAAGCCTAGTTGTCCTCAATAGGTCATAATTAAATATAAATAGCCCCTGTTTCTGGTGAATTATGAAAGTCTGTAGGTAGTCGGTTATCTCATTCTAATGAAGTAGTTAAATGGTTTGATCATACAATAGTTCGTTGTGAGATTAAACTTTCTCATACAATAAAAATAAAAAATAAAACACTAGTTAATGAGATTATTGACCCTATAGATGAGACTATATTTCATTTAGTATAACAATCAGGGTAATCAGAGTATCGTCGTGGTATACCAGCTAAACCTAGAAAATGTTGGGGGAAAAAAGTTAGATTTACACCAATAAACATAATAATAAAATGTGCTTTAGTTCATCGTTGGTTTAGAGTTAAACCAACAATAAGAGGGTACCAATGGTTAAACCCCCCAAATAGCGCAAAAACGGCTCCTATTGATAAAACATAATGGAAATGAGCTACAACATAATATGTATCATGAAGTATAATATCTAATGATGAGTTAGATAGAATAATACCTGTTAAACCTCCGACAGTAAATAAAAAAATAAACCCTAGTGCTCATAACATAGGGGTATTATATTTGATAGGAGAACCATAAATAGTGGCTAATCAACTAAATACTTTAATACCTGTCGGGATGGCAATAATTATAGTAGCTGATGTAAAATAAGCTCGTGTATCAACATCTATACCCACAGTAAACATATGGTGAGCTCATACAATAAAACCTAGTAAACCAATGGATAATATTGCGTAAATTATACCTAAAGAGCCGAAAGTCTCTTTTTTAAAAGAGTGATGAGAGACAATATGTGAAATAATACCAAACGCAGGCAGAATTAAAATGTAAACTTCAGGATGACCAAAAAATCAAAACAAGTGTTGGTATAAAATAGGGTCTCCACCTCCCCTAGGGTCGAAAAAAGTAGTATTAAAGTTTCGGTCAGTTAATAATATTGTAATAGCTCCTGCTAATACAGGGAGGGAGAGTAGTAATAAAATAGCAGTAATAAATACCGATCAAGCAAATAAAGGTAGGCGTTCTATTTGTAAACCTTCTCATCGTATATTTAGGATAGTTGTGATGAAGTTAATCGCTCCTAAAATTGATGAGACTCCTGCTAAATGTAAGGAGAAGATAGCTAAATCTACTGAGGGGCCCGCATGTGATAAGTTACTAGATAAAGGGGGGTAAACTGTTCAACCTGTTCCGGCCCCCCTTTCAACTGCGGAGGAGGATAGTAAAAGGGTTAGTGATGGAGGTAATAACCAAAAACTTATATTATTTATTCGAGGAAAAGCTATATCTGGGGCACCTAATATTAAAGGAACCAACCAATTACCAAACCCCCCAATTATAATAGGTATAACTAAAAAAAAAATTATAATAAAACCATGGGCAGTTACTACAACATTATAAAGTTGGTCGTCATTTAAAAGTGTACCAGGTTTACCCAACTCTCTTCGAATTATTAATCTTAGCGAGGTACCTAATAAACCTGATCAAATACCAAAAATGAAATATAATGTTCCAATATCTTTGTGATTTGTTGAGAATAATCATCGCATAAATGTTTATGGTATTAATCATAAAATAAAAAATAAAAATTCTAAATAAATTAATCATAATAATGAAGTTATAAGGTTTTGTAGTTGTGTAATTATTAAATAAGTAGTAAGATTTAATAATAGTTATAAGTGTTATACTTAAATAGAAGTATAAACTAATAAGTGAGGCAATAAATATAAATAAAGTAAGGATAATAAAATTTATTTTTATTAAAGAAATTAGTATTAATAATTTAGATAAAAATCCTAAAAGGGGGGGCATGCCAGCTAACGATAAAATAAGGGAGGGAATAATTAGGTTATTAATTTTGTTTTTATGTGTTAAGCTATATAAATAGTTTCTTGTTTGTGTACTTAATAGATTTAATAAAGGAATTGAGATAATAATATAAACAATGAAGTATAAAAAAGTTAATGACCTATTTAATATAATTATGGATAGTATCCAACCAAGGTGTGAGATTGATGAGTAAGTAATAATTAATTGTATATTTGTCTGATTTAATATTGAAATACTACCAAATATGGTGGATAATAGAGAGATAACGATAATGGTATTTAAATTACTATTAATTAATATAATTATAAATAATGGAGCTAGCTTTTGTCAGGTTAAAATTAAAAATAAAATTAATCAAGTTATTTGTTTAGTTAAATTAGGTAGTCAGAAGTGTATAGGGGCCCCCCCTAGTTTTAAAATTAATGATAAGATTAGTAAAATAGATAAATTTCTATTAAATATAGAATGTCATGAAAGCCTATAATTATATATAATTAATGAGGAGATAATTAAAACACTAGAGCCTAACCTTTGAATAATAAAGTATTTTATAGAGGCTTCTGCTTCTAATATTTTACCTTTGATATTTATTAAAGGCAAAAAGCCTATTAAATTTAATTCTAACCCTATCCATATAGTTAGTCAATGTGAAGAGGAAAGAGTTGTTAAAGTGCCTATAATTATAATTAAAATAAATAAAAAATTTGAAGGAAAAAATTTATTATTCATAAAAGGTAGAACAGTATGAGCTGCTCAAAATAAAGTTAGCAGCTTTATTTTATTCTTATTACCTTTAACATTACAAGGATGTGTGACATCTAAGTATGAGCCGAAATCATATATGATTAAATCATTTCTTGTAAGGAATTAAAGATAATAATCTTTCTTTATGAATGCAAATCATATTTTCTTTATAAAATATAATACCATTAAGGATTATGTAAATCATGTTCTAGATTAAAAATCTAGTGCTTAAAGTTCGGCCACTTAATAATGGTTATGAGCCTCATCAATAAATACATGTATATAAAAATAATCATACCACGTCTACGAAATGTCAATATCAAGCAGCAGCCTCAAAACCGAAATGGTGGTTAATAGAGAAGTGATAATAAATAATTCGTACTAAACATACAATAAGGAAAAGGGTCCCAATGATTACATGTAAACCGTGAAAGCCTGTAGCTACAAAAAAGGTAGAACCATAAATACTATCTGAGATAGAAAAACTAGTTTCTATATATTCTTGAGCTTGTAAGATAGTGAAATAAGAGCCTAATATAATAGTTATTATTATAGAGTGAATAGATTCTTTGTGGTTCCCTACTAATAATGAGTGGTGGGCCCAAGTTACTGTGATACCTGAGGCTAATAAAATAGCAGTATTTAATAGAGGGACCTGAAAAGGGTTAAGAGGGTAAATATGGTGAGGTGGTCATGAAGCACCAATTTCTATATTAGGGGCTAATCTACTATGAAAATAAGCTCAAAAGAAAGCAAAGAAAAAGCAGATTTCAGATGTAATAAATAAAATTATACCTATTCGTATACCTATTGAAACTTTTAAGGTATGGAATCCTTGAAATGTCCTTTCTCGGATAATATCTCGCCATCACTGGATTATTGTTATTAGAATTAAAATTAAGCCAAATAATAATGTAGTAGTTGAGTGGGTGTGAAATCAGGAGGTAAGGCCTACAGTTAAAAACATCGCTCCTAATGAGCCGGTTAAAGGTCAAGGACTAAATTCAACTAAATGAAAAGGTACTCGAGTCATAAGTTATATAGTTGTATTATTTTTACAACTTTATTAAGAGAGTTTATAAAAATAGACAAAATTATGTCGTTGTGAAAGTTGGCTAATATTAAGGAATTTACTTTGATAAAAGTGTAAAATAAAAACGGGCAATGGAGGGGCCTTTTTTTTGGGATATTATTTCATAAATTCACAATTAGTTGTAATATATATATAAATTTATATACGTTTATTATAAAAAATATATATAAATATCTACTGTATTATAAAAATGTCTTGTAAAGGGTAAAATTACTATATATCAACGTGTAAATTTAATGTTTTAAGAGTAGAAGAGAGAGTAGATGTGGATTTATAAATATATATTACACTTATTCTAATTTATTATGGTCCGCAGCTCATCTAGATATCTTGATATATGCTAAAGGGATGTTTGAGAGTAAATTATATACACGGCGCAAGATAGAAAGAGAGTATAATAATAGGGATTTTCGAGGTATGTCTAATAGACTTGTTTAAATTTAACTTTGTATATTATATACACAGCGACTGTAAAAAGATTGTTATATGTATGTATATATTTTTATAGTGTAATACTAGCACATTAGATTTTCAATCTTTTAGAATATTTTAGATATTAAAAATATTAAGATTTTAAGTTAAAAAAACTGAGGATTTTCAAAGTCTTTAATAAATTAATAGATTTAAATCTTGTAAATAAAGTCAGCTAAAACTTTAAGCTATTGGGTTCATACCCCGAAAATAAATATATGATTTCTTTATTACAAAAAATAGTTTAAAATTAAAATATTAACATTGGAAGTTGGTGATTAAGGAATACTTATTTTTTGATATGAGTTTATTATTATTAATTTCTTTTGGGTTTTCTTTGAGTAGTTTATTCTTAATAGTGATTCAGCCTCTGAGTCTTGGTTTTATGTTAATGTTGAATATAACGTGTGTAAGGGGTTTGGTAGGTTTTACTATTTTTAGATGGTACGGGTATCTACTATTTTTAGTGTATGTTGGAGGCTTATTAGTAATATTTATATATATTATTAGTTTAGTACCTAATTTGATTTTTTTATCAAGTAAAGTGGTGTTATATTTTTTTATAATTTTTTTTAGTTACTTTTTAATGAGTTACTTATTTATAAAAGAAATAATCAGGGAAGAGATAAAAAGGTTGAAATTAAATAGGTTTAGGGGTGCAAGATGTGCAAGCGGTGAAACGATTTTAATATTGGATAATTTTTATTGTTATGTAGTTCTAGGTATTATTTTGTTGTTTGTTTTAATTAGGGTTGTTAAAATTTGTTATTACTGTGAGGGCCCGTTACGGGTTTTTAAGTTTAAATATGCTTAGTTCATTGCGAAAAAATCATCCTGTTTTAAAGATTATCAATAATTCAGTGGTTGACTTACCCGCTCCTATTAATTTGTCTATTTGATGAAATTTTGGCTCTTTATTAGGTTTGTGTTTAGGGGTTCAAATTATTAGTGGGTTATTTTTGGCTATACATTATACTTCATGTGTGGAGATAGCGTTTGACTCCGTAATTCATATTATACGGGATGTGAATTATGGGTGGGTGTTACGATATGTACATGCTAACGGGGCCTCCTTTTTTTTTATTTGTTTATACATTCATGTAGGTCGTGGGATTTATTATAAATCTTATATAATAATAGAGACATGGAATGTTGGTATTATTTTATTATTTTTGGTGATAGGTACGGCTTTTGTGGGTTATGTACTCCCATGAGGTCAAATATCATTTTGGGGGGCAACTGTTATCACTAATTTAGTTTCAGCTATCCCCTATATTGGGGAAATAGTTGTTTATTGAATTTGGGGGGGTTTTTCTGTAGATAATGCAACTCTTAGTCGGTTTTTTTGTTTCCATTTCTTATTACCTTTTTTATTATTAGGTTTATTTGTGCTACATTTGGTTTTTTTACATCAAACAGGGAGTAATAACCCTTTAGGTGTTAATAGTAATTTAAATAAAATCCCTTTTCATCAATATTATAGTTATAAAGATTTATTTGGTTTTGTTTTATTAATATTACTATTAATTGAGGTTAGTTTATTGTTTCCTAATGTATTAGGAGACTCTGAAAATTTTATTCCCGCTAACCCATTAGTGACTCCTTTGCATATTAAACCTGAGTGGTATTTTTTGTTTGCTTATGCTATTTTACGTTCAATTCCAAGGAAGTTAGGTGGTGTAGTGAGGTTAGTAATATCTATTGCTATTTTATTTTTTTTGCCTTTTTTACATATAAAGGGTTGCTGTGGTAGAATCTATAATTTGTTTATACAAATTAATTTTTGAGCAATAGTTGGTTGTTTTTTTTTGTTAACTTGGATTGGGGGTTGTCCGGTAGAATACCCTTATGAGTTTATTGGTCAAATTTTAAGTTTTTTGTGGTTTAGTATTTTTTTAGTTCGTCCTATATTAGATTTATTATGATTAAGGATTTTAGATTATTAAGTTTAGTCTGGGAAAGAAAAATTTTGAAAATTTTTTAAAAGTGTTCAATTCACTTATAAACTTAGTTATAAAGATTTTAAATCTTATTTTGGTTTACAAGACCAAGGTTTTAATATAAACTATTATAACATAGGTATGATTATGAGTAATGAGTTGTTATTAGGTATTTATATTTATTTGGTGGGTGTGGCGGTTTTATTATTTCAATGGAAACACATTTTGAATATCTTATTGAGATTTGAGATCTTGATGTTAGGGGTGATTTTTTCTTTTTTATTAACTTGGGGTTTGAATAGAAGGGAGTTTAATATTATGATGATTATTATTGTTTTTGGGGTTTGTGAAGCGAGGTTAGGTTTATCTATATTGGTTAGATTAATTCGTGTTCATGGGAATGATTACGTTAATTCATTAATTATATACAAATTATAGGGCTACTACTCAGGTTGTCAGGCTTACTAATAATGAAAAATATTTTAGTTTGGGAGATTCGTTATTGGCTAGTATTATTATTAAGGTTTATGTCTTTAAGGTTTTTAAATTTAGAAAATTGAGGTAAATTGAGAACATCTTTATTATTTTGTGATAAAATAAGGGGTGTATTGATTATTTTAACTTTATGAATTACGGGTTTAATATGTTTAGCAAGTAATTATTCAGTGAAAAGCATAATAAATAATGTGAATAAATTCTCATTAACTGTTTTAATATTATGTTTAGTTATTATTGTTTTCTTTATAAGGACTAATGTAATAATGTTTTATATTTTTTTTGAGGTGTCTTTATTACCCACATTAGTACTAATTATTGGTTGAGGGTATCAACCAGAACGTTTACAAGCAGGGGTTTATATAATGCTTTACACAGTTACTTTGTCCCTGCCTTTATTAATTAGTTTATTGATGTTGAGTAGCATATATTGTTGTTATAATATATTATTAATTAAATATTTAAATTGTTTAGAAATAATATATAATGTCAGATTATTGTGGGTTTTAGGTTCATTGATAGCTTTTTTGGTGAAATTACCTATATTTAGAATACATTTATGGCTACCAAAAGCCCATGTAGAAGCCCCTATTGCAGGGTCTATAATTTTAGCTGGGGTATTGTTGAAATTAGGAGGTTACGGTGTTATTCGTATATTAAGAACTTTTTTTTTAAATGAGAGGGTTTTAAGTAGGATTTTTATCATTATTTGTTTGTGGGGTGGTTTTGTTACAAGAGTTATTTGTGTAGGTCAAAGGGATGTTAAATCATTAATTGCTTATTCTTCAGTTGGTCACATAGGTTTAATATTGGCAGGTGTAGTTGGTAAATTTATGTGGGGTTGAGAAGGGGCCATATTAATGATAGTTTCTCACGGGTTTTGTTCTTCTGGGTTGTTTTGTCTAGCTAATATGCTTTATGAGAAAATTAAAAGTCGTAGTTTATTTCTTTATAGAGGCATAATTAATATTAACCCTATTATGTGTTTATGGTGATTTTTATTTTGCATCGCTAATATAGGGGCCCCCCCTTTTATTAATTTGATTAGGGAGGTAATACTTTTTTGTTCTATATATATTTATAGGAGATGGTTGGTTGTAATTGTAGTTTTAATAGTTTTTATGGGGGGTTTATATAATTTAATTTTATTTACGAATATTCAGCATGGTAAAATTATAAGATTTATAAACGGGGCACCCAACAATAATTGTAGGGAGATATTGTTATTATTTCTCCATTTTTACCCTATATTAATTTTTGTTTTAAATGTGGGTTATTTGAGGAGTATATATATATACTAATAAAGTTAGTTTAAGTTAAAACGATAAGTTGTGGTCTTATAAATAAATAAATAATTTACTTTATTATGTTCGGGTTAATTGGAGTAGAATTGAGGTTTAGTGTTATATTATTTGGTTGATCATTATTTATGGTTGTTATAATATTTTATTTGTGTTTAAATAATATTAGATTTTTATTTAATTGGGAATTGATAGCTTGCATAGGAAGGTCCTTAGAGTTTGATTTAATTATTGATTGAATAAGGTGTAGTTTTAGTTGTTTGGTCTGTTTTATTTCTGGTTGTGTTATAATTTTTACAAAATCTTATATAAAAGGGGATAAATACTTACATCGTTTTTGCTTAGTGGTGATATTATTTGTTCTTTCAATAAATTTTTTGGTTTTTATCCCTAATTTGGTTTCATTGTTATTAGGTTGAGATGGGTTAGGATTAGTTTCTTTTTGTTTGGTGATTTATTATCAAAATAATAAATCATTAGCGGCGGGGATATTAACTGTACTAATAAACCGAGTGGGGGATTGTTTTATTTTAGGGGCTATTTGTATAATAATTATTTTAGGGCACTGAAATATATTATGTTTGTGAGAATTTAATGATTTTGTTTTTGTTAACTTGTTCATTATAATTGCGGGTATAACTAAAAGAGCTCAAATCCCTTTTAGAAGATGGTTGCCGGCTGCCATGGCAGCTCCTACTCCTGTTTCGGCCTTAGTGCATTCATCGACTTTAGTTACTGCGGGGGTTTTTTTGTTTATTCGTTTTTTTTATTATTTGAATAGTTATTATTGATTCAGGGTTTTTATAATATATATTTCAATTATAACTACAATTATATCAGGTATTTGTGCATTATATGAATATGATATGAAAAAAATTATTGCACTTTCCACTTTAAGTCAATTAGGTGTAATAATAATATCACTGAGTTTAGGGATACCAATACTAGCTTTATTTCATTTATACACACATGCTATATTTAAGGCTTTGTTATTTATTTGTGGGGGTAATATTATTCATTGTTTTGAAGGGAAACAAGATATGCGCCAAATTAGTAGTGTTTTTAGGTTAATACCAATTACTAGGGCATTTTTAATTGTTTCTAAAATAGCTTTGTGTGGTATACCGTTTCTTGCGGGGTTTTACTCAAAAGATTTAATTATTGAAAGGTTAATTATTGGTAATTTAAATGTTATTTTATTCATATTAGGTGTTTTTGGGGTTTGTTTAACTGTTTTATATTCAATCCGTTTTTGTTTTTTTGTTGTGTGAAGAGGTAAAAGATTTAGTATTTATAATAACACTAAAGATAAGGACACATTGGTTATTGTCTCTATGAGGCTATTGGCGGTAGGGGCAATGGGCGGCGGTTTTATTTTTCAGAGCTTGTTTTACTTATTTGAGGAGGTTTTTTTGATGCCTATGTTTATAAAATTATATGTGCCCGTACTTATTATTTTAAGTGTGGTCATATCTTTCGGTTTATGAAGGAAAAATAGTAGTCTCGTTAAAAGAAGGTTTGTTAAATATTTGAATAGTAGTATATGATTTTTATCTAGTTTTATTTGCTTACCTGTAATTAGAAGGTTTAAGTTAGTTAGTAATAGGAGCCTGAAAGTTGTAGATATAGGCTGAATAGAGATTTTAGGGGGGCAAGGGCTATTTATATTTAATAAAATAGTTTTTAAGTGTTTAGAGCGTTGAGGGATGATATTATTAAATTGTTATATAATTATTTTTATTTTAATAAGTTTATTAATGTATATATAATGTATATATAAACATGTAAAAGTATATCTTATACTGGTAAAAAGTACTATGAATATAGTTATTTAAGATTGACAATTTTATGTTATATATTAACTAACTTTTTATTTTATTCAGTTTAAAGA
Organism: Acanthosepion esculentum; assembly: GCA_964036315.1. NCBI lineage: Eukaryota > Metazoa > Mollusca > Cephalopoda > Sepiida > Sepiidae > Acanthosepion > Acanthosepion esculentum. The sequence goes on from CAXIWW010001002.1 coordinate 25,095, forward strand.
GCCTTGGTTTCATTCGTGGAGCAGCCCTATAAGTAAAATTATTAAAAAAATTATAGAGCTAGTAAGGGGTCAATGAGTGTTTGAATTCAAAATATTTATTGTTAAAGGTACTAATAGGATAATCTCAACATCAAAAATTAAGAAAATTACTGCCAATAAAAAAAAGCGTATAGAAAAAGGGGAACGGGTAGAGATAGAAGGGTCAAAACCGCATTCAAAAGGCGAGTTTTTTTCTCGGTCTCTATATGACCGCTTATTAATAGTACTGCCAATAAAAAAAAGCGCGTAGTTTACAATTAATAAGGTGATTAAGTAAAGTAAAATAGTTAACATAGATACAGAAGAAAAATCTTATAGTTTATAACATCAATATAATCCGTTCATTCCGGCGCAGTATCAGCCAGTGAAGTAATCATATTACAATAATTTAATTAACAGTTAAAGGCCTCTCATTTGGCTTTCCACTGTATATATATATATATATATATATATATGTATTTACAACTTTATTAAGAGAGTTTATAAAAATAGACAAAATTATGTCGTTGTGAAAGTTGGCTAATATTAAGGAATTTACTTTGATAAAAGTGTAAAATAAAAACGGGCAATGGAGGGGCCTTTTTTTTGGGATATTATTTCATAAATTCACAATTAGTTGTAATATATATATAAATTTATATACGTTTATTATAAAAAATATATATAAATATCTACTGTATTATAAAAATGTCTTGTAAAGGGTAAAATTACTATATATCAACGTGTAAATTTAATGTTTTAAGAGTAG
>CAXIWW010001003.1:0-40000 GCA_964036315.1 Acanthosepion esculentum
TACAATATAGTCGTGCGCTCCTCGTTTCTGCTTTTTTAGTAAAAGTAATTAGTGTCTATGCGGATTGCAAGCAAAGAGTATTTTAAGTCCGTCTGCTTTGTAAAAAGCTTCTCCACTTTCCATATTCATCTTCTGAATTGTTTGTCTCATTCTTTCGCAGCAAATTTTGTTTGATTCTGAATTTTTAATTTTATTTTTCTTAAATTCAGTGACAATACTTATCATCTCTTTTCATCAGTTCCGGTGTCAATTTTGGGTTATCTCCTTTATCCACTGTACCATGTCCTTCACGACATCTGTGTTTTATGTATTCAGTTCTATATTTCACCGTTGCTCATATCGCAATTATTTTTGCCTGTTATCAAATCATGTTTTTAGCAGAGTTCATATTGCAATTTTTGATTTTTATTATCGCTTTTTATATGACGACAAAGATGAGGACAATAGTGTAAATAATGTACATCATAGCTCATCTCAGAAATATAGACAGATACTGAAAGACCTAAACGTTGTAATAAATATGGCGACAAAGATGAGGACAATAGTCCGAATAATGTAAATAGTGTACATAATACCTCATCTCAGAAATATAGACAGATACTGAAAGGCCGAACAGTTGTAATAAATATGGCGACAAAGATGAGGACAATAGTCCGAATAATTTAAATAATGTACATAATACCTTATCTCAGAAATATAGACAGATACTGAAAGGCCGAAACGTTGTAATAAATATGGCGACAAAGATGAGGATAATAGTCCGAATAATGTAAATAGTGTACATAATACCTCATCTCAAAAATATAGACAAATACTGAAAGGCCGAAACGTTGTAATAATTATGGCAACAAAGATGAGGACAATAGTCCGAATAATGTAAATAATGTACATAATACCTCATATCAGAAATATAGACAGATACTGAAAGACCGAAACGTTGTAATAAATATGGCGACAAAGATGAGGACAATAGTCTGAATAATGTAAATAGTGTACATAATACCTCATCTCAGAAATATAGACAGATACTGAAAGGCCAAAACGTTGTAATAAATATGGCAACAAAGATTAGGACAATAGTCTGAATAATGTAAATAGTGTACATAATACCTCATCTCAGAAATATAGACAGATACTGAAAGGCCGAAACGTTGTAATAAATATGGCGACAAAGATGAGGACAATAGTCTGAATAATGTAAATAGTGTACATAATACCTCATATCAGAAATATAGACAGATACTGAAAGGCCGAAACGTTGTAATAAATATGGCGACAAAGATGAGGACAATAGTCTGAATAATGTAAATAGTGTACATAATACCTTATATCAGAAATATAGACAGATACTGAAAGGCCGAAACGTTGTAATAAATATGGCGACAAAGATGAGGACAACAGTCCGAATAATGTAAATAGTGTACATAATACTTCATCTCAAAAATATAGACAAATACTGAAAGGCCGAAACGTTGTAATAAATATGGCGACAAATATGAGGACAATAGTCCGAATAATATAAATAGTGTACATAATACTTCATCTCAGAAATATAGACAGGTACAGAGGTTTATCCTTTGTTTTCTTTTTAGGATTCGGTATCCAGTTCCTTCTAAAGTTTATTTCGCTCCCGACTGCTCTTTCCGTTTTAGTAGCGTTATCGCTTTGCATGGAATGAACTGGTTAAAAAAAATAAAAATGTCTAAGAATGTATATCCTTCTAGCAGGTGGTAACATTAAATAAAGACAATGGAAATGAAAGTAAACGACTTATAACAAAAGTCGGGGAAAGCATTTAATGAAAGAAGCAGATATGAAACAACTGTGCAATATGAAGTTTACAATAGGATACCAGCTATAATGTATGGTGATTCTCTAAGAGCAGCTTAGATGTGGCACAAGGCCAAACATAGGAGTGCGTAACACGGAATATATTGCTTGAATATGCACTCATTAAAAAATGTGGAGATTTATAGAAAAACAATTTCAGATCCAGCCAGAAATTGTGTATTGCGGCCATACCTGGGCTGGAGCAGCCCAAACGTCACTCTCCACACTTGATAGAGTTTAAAGGCGTTTACCCGGCCTTGTGGAAGGATGACTTATTTTCAACATTCAGGCTCCTTTACCACGAAAGCAATATCGCAAGTTCGCTGCTACTCAATCTCTACTCGCATGAAAAACGGGCTCTATTCTTAGGGGCCACCAGCACAAGTCTTTACCGCCATGATATTCTTTGCTACGCCCATGGAGTTGAATCTCCATCATTTCCTCCAGATAACTACAGCCAGACGGAGATTCTACCCCGAAAGTTTATTCACAAGAACTGCTACTCTGTGGAACACACTCCCGGATAAATGTTTCCCAGAACACTACAACACTACAATATTAAACTCTTCAAATCTACAAACAACCATTTTCTAGAGTCAATCGTTATCTATCCGCCATATCCTCAAAATCATCACTTTATACTTTTTCTTCTTATGTTGATATAACTCTCTTCATTCAGTAACTCCCTACTTTGAGTGGCATTTTATGGGGTAAAATTTAGTAAAAATTATAATAGATATAGAGAAGTAAACATGAATTTGATACAGACCATATAAAAATATACGAACTATATAAAAATTGCAGACCATATAAAAATATACAAACCATATAAAAAATATACAGATCATATAAAAAGATACAGACCATATAAAAGTAAACAAACTATATAAAAATTACAGACCATATAAAATATACAAACCATATAAAAATATACAGATCATATAAAAAGATACAGACCATATAAAAATATAAAACCATATACAAATATACAGACCCTATAAAAATATACAGACCATATAAAAAGATATAAACTATATAAAAAGATACAGACCATATAAAAATATACAAACCATATAAAAATATACAGATCATATAAAAAGATACAAACTATATGAAAATATAAGACTATATAAAAATATACAGACCATATAAAAAGATACACACCACATAAAAATGTACAAACCATATAAAAATATGCAGACCCTGTAAAAATATACAAACCCTATAAAAATATACAAACCATATAAAAAGATATCGAAGTTATTAAATTATAAAAACTGAGTGGCGGAAACGTAGCAAGAAAAATGATTTAAGATGAAGTAAAACGTTGTTTGAGTTATGCTCTTGTGTAAGCGCAATCGTATAAGGAAAAAAAGACCAAATAAAAGATAGAGATATGTGTCTGACTTGAGAAGATATATCAGGGATCAAAACAATTCAGTCGTTATGAAAGACGTAGGAAAGATTTTTAGATTTAATTTTCATTCTCTGTCTCTCTTGATTCCTTCACTCGGCAATGATGAGTAAACACTCATTCAAATCTTGAATATAACTTTGAATTTAAAATATTAAACGTTTGTACTATAAACATTAAACACAATTTTTACACAATAGTGTCGCTTATCTTTCCGCAAAATATTATAAATTATCTAATTTTTTTATTTATCCTTCTGAAAAGAAAAAAACAACCCAGCCAATTTATTTTGACATCAAAGTGTCGCAAGGGGCTTGTGAGCAAAGAGTATAAACACAATCTTGCTTGTTGGCTATTGTGGTATGTGGGGACATAGCACAGATGTAATCAACTGGGAACAAAGGAAAGTCCCAGATTCCGTAAAAACGCTGACCGCGCCATATTACCACTCTTCCTTTCAGCGGCCGCTACCTTCAAGGCCAGCTAAAAGGACTACTCACAAGCTTTGCTGCAGAAAACACATGGTTTGTCCTAGCAGCTTGACCTCGTGGGAAGAAGCGGAGAAGTCTCATTTCAAAACGCCTTTGAACTCTCAAACTTCACCGCAGAAGACAAGTATCAGCCGCTGTAGTTTGACACAGATTTTTCGTTTCTCGTGGGAAGAAGCAGAGAAATCTCTCTCTGCGAAACATCAACTCAAGGGAAGACCTCTGTTAACTGTAAAAGCCAACTCTTTTACCCGCAAAATACGACAATTTTGCACACTCTTTTCGACCACAAATAAAAGCTGTTTAACAGCTATTTCAAGCCATATTTATTACAACGTTTCGGCCGTTGTACGCCCCGGCCTTCTTCAGGAGGTTGGAAAGTCTAACTGAACCCTTTATTTCGCTCACTGGGGTAGACTGTTCTAGTTCCACGTGCCATGTTTAAAGGATGTCAGTTATCAGTTATCTCCTGTTAATTCTCCTCTCCATGTTCTCCACTGCCGTAACCGGGTATTGAACTCACACTCTTTGGGTCCTGTCACTGGATCTAACTAACGCCTTTATCCACTGTACCATGTATCCTTGACATAATACCTCATCTCAGAAATATAGACAGTTACTTCAAGATTTGTGTTCAAGTTCATTCCACTTATATACTCTCATGCACACACACATCCACGCACACGCAACAGGGGGAAAATTCCTACAAAAGCTCTAAAAAAATAGATCCTCTTTTTGCAAAAAATAAAATTAAAAAGAGACGTTGCAGAAAGAGGTATATTTTAGTTTCAGAGGCAAAAGCATTCGATAAGGTAAACCATGAATGAACTGTATCTTATTTGAAATGGACTGTATTTAAAGATTATTGATAAAATCTAAGGAAGAATCTGCAATGACCTAGCATCTCGGCTTCACTTTCCCTCCGCCGGAACGTAGCATTCTTCTGCCTTTTACGAAAATACTTCCATGGAAATTGTTCTGATGAATTTTACCTCTATGGTATCTAGACTCTATGAATGTAAGCGCAGTACTAGATTGGCGGCTAGGTCTCACCATTTTACAGTTGATGCGGCTAGATGTAACCGGAAGTTCTATGACAACAGCTACTTCTCTCGCACTCTCACTTGTGGAATTCTCTTCCAGCCTCTTGCTTCCTAGTCAAGTCTGATCTTCAAAAATTTCAATGCAATGTCAATCGTTATCTTCTGTCTTCTTAATTCTTGTTCTTTAATTCTTGTCTATCCTTAATAATGTTTATTTTCCTCATATTCCCTCACACTCAGTATCTCATTGCATCTTAGTGGTGCTGTTCATGATGACGGTAGTCTTTGAGTATAGAATCCAGAGGTTGGCAGTGAATATTTCGAAGACAGTAGGGAAGCGTAGTTCAGGTTAGCAGTGGATATCTCGATAAAGTAGCAGAGCGTAGTTCTTCCTTCTGTTCTGGTCATCTTTAGTTCTGACAGGTTGGCATTGGACATTCGGAGAGAGTAATCAAAATGGCCGCGTTTATACAAGACGGATTGAATATTTCACGTCTCCTGATTGGTTAACCTTCATTTGGAGGAACTATAAAGTGAGTCCAGTCATTTAACTTTGCTCACTAGTACACTAGTACACAAAATAACTTAACAAGTGGTTTTATTGCCTTACTCGGGGTGAAATGATTAATAAATAGAAAACTTAATTTATTTGTGAATGACGTTAAAATAATACGGAATTTATACTGGGCGCCTGTGCACAGGTAATGATTTCAGTAATCTCGCAAAAATTGGAAAGGGGCGTAAGACAAGGATGTGTCTCCTCAACAAAATTGTTCCATATTTAAAATGAGTCTATTCTCAGGTAGCTGGAGATGCTTGTAGGATGTACTATCTGTAGGCGCAATCTTTCAAATATAACATACACATATGTCACTGTGAGTGTTGGAGGACGCAGAAGTGTAAGTACAGGAACTCATCGACATGGTAGTAAAGGAAAGCCCTAAGAAAGGACTAACTATTGATTGTAGGGAGACAGAATGTATGGTCGGTAGCAAGAGGAAAAAAGAAAAAAATTGCGAGTCACGAATTAGAGTCAAGAAAACTAAGCTAATACGTGAATTTAAATGTCAGAGAAATGTTTTATCTTTGAACGGAAAATGTGGCACCTTAATCCAAAGTGCATTAGTGTTATGGGACCTACCTGTATGGACTAAATAGACTCGTCCTATTACTACATATACGGGGAGATTATGCCTTTCAAGAGAGCTGTCTACACTTGACAGGCTTACTGCGACTTGTTCCAGCAAGTCGGTCGAACTCTCTACCTCTGAGCAGAGAGGAACCCGGACGAGGCTCCACCGAAGGGCAGAGTTTCGTTCGGGGAGGTTGACCAACCCGATTCTGTTTTTACAGTTTCTATGGCCATTTTTGGCCGAGCCTACGGGCTCGGGAATACCCATGTTAAACTCGGCCTTGTGCCACATCTATCCCTAGTGGGGGAACAGTAAATATTGCTGTCTACAGTTGACGAGTTGACTACTGTACTTTGCCGTCAGTCGGACGTGCAACACTTTTGTATTCGTTCTTTTTGTTTAATAATATGTTTTCACTAAATTGCTGAATTCGAGTTTTCTTTCGTACCTATTCTGGGTCCACAACAATTAGAATAGCAAAAAGTGTATTCACAAACCAAAATTATTGTAATAATAATATGAATAGTAGACCTCCGTTGGTCAGGCCTAGTTGTCTACTTGGCTGGAGCATCGACATCTGTGACTGTAGAAGCCGATGCGAGTGACAATCTCTGTTACAGAGGTCGTATGTGTGTTCTGTCTCTGGTCTGTTGGAGATGTCACTTTGCTTTCCGCTGGTCTGCCTTTCCGTGACGATTTGTGCCAGCTTCTCCTCCCATGACTTGAGGTGTTTGGTCAGGGTTCCGCTCCATTCGGATACATCTATAAAGTTGTCACGTGTATAAATACATAACATGTAATAATAATCAGTAATAAATAACATTTTCCGGTTTACAAGACGCTGCGGCATGGAAGACGCACCCTAATATTGGAAAGAAATTTCTGAGAAAAACAAAGTCATTCTCATACAACACAATTTTGTTTGTATGGCAATGACATACTAGTCAAGAGCAGAAAGGATCCAGATGCTGCTAGTAAACAGAGCATGTTTATGCTTGTGGCTCGGCTCCAGGAAGGTTTATAGTCTTGGAGATACTTGTAACAACTAAGTACTGAGGTTACATCATATAAAAGGCTGAATTAGATAGCTAACATTATAGTGTAATGACGCAACATACAAATCCACGTCGCTATCAGTCAAGTCAATTAGGTGAGCGTCCAAGCTTACTTGGGCCTGGGCGTTGCCTTACATTCGTCTTGGAAGACGCACACGTATTTTTCAGGGTAGTTTTTTACGAAAAAGTGCGTCTTGTGGGCCTGAAAATAATGATGTTACGTTTTACTGTGATTCTGGGGAAAGAGCCTCTTTTTATATCTTAACGGTCTGTTGACAAACCCATTTTCCGTCTCTAAATGATCTGAGTAGCTAAATTAGTTAATTTGAATCGCTAAGCACAGTAAATTTTGATTAATGTTAATTTCACCCGAACATACTCTTATGTGAGGAAAAAAAAAACATGTTTATTCATAACTTTTCTATCATGTTCGTTCACATAAACTATAAATAATATAAATAGTTATCATAGTTAATCGGTAACTGTATAAATCTTATGGTTGAATTAGATAGTAAGTTCTTTGCTATCGTTTTCTTTGCTAAAAGTTTCGTTATTCGAACTTGTCGCCTGTTGAACTCTTTCCCGATTCCATGCTTCCCAGCCAACTCCGATCACCAAGATTTTAAAGGAAATGTCAATCGTCATCTACTGTCCTCTTGTTGACTCTTCTTCTCTTGTTCTCGTTCCTTAATATTTTTCTCTTTTTTCTTATTCTTTCACAACCTCTTGTGTCTTAGTTGCTTTATTGCCTTGCTTGGGGTAAAATGATTAAAAATAAGCTTCAGTGGACACTTAAAGTCTTGGGTATAAAATGGATTAATGTCTAACTTTTAAACACAAGATGTAAACTGGACCTATTACGGCCATATTGCTTCGTCTTATAAGACATTCGGCAATAAAAAACGCACAGTGATTGATATGTCGTTAAACTAACCACACTCTAAACTTCGAACTGTTGAAATCATCTTTATTGGTCAATTTTCCAGCCACATTTAGGCGTACAATCCGAAATTAAGGCACAATTTTTAATTTTTAAAAAGTCATTACGATTTTATATTAAACAATGTCTATGCACTACTTTAATTTCAGCCAATTATTTCAATAATCTACTGGAAGTGTGTAATCTGTAAGACGTCTTTTGTAATTTTGGGATTTTACACCGAGGAATCCAAAGGGAATCTATTCTCCTTGAGTGAAACACGTCTTTAATCAAATGTCCACTTTCTCTTATCGTCTGCACCTTTGTTTTGGTCACTATTGGAATTCCAACAAACACATGATTCTGCGTATAGTCCCAACATTTGAAACCATCCTATGGGTTACTTCCAGAACAGCCAATTAATTCCATACCCGTTTTACATGGACCATCGTGAAAAAGGAAGGGTTTCCCTTTTACAAAAATGCATAAGGTACAGAAAATAATGAAGTCCGGAGAATATAAATAATGCAAGTAATCCTAATACCTCATCTCAGAGATATAGAGGGTGATACGTTGTTCATATGGCAATGAAGATGAGGATAACAGTACGAATAATATAAATAATTAAAGTGATCATAATACCTCATCTCAGAGATATAGAGAGTGAAACGTTGTTCATGTAGCAATGAAGTTGAGGATGATAGTCCGAATAATGTAAATAATTAAAGTGATTATAATACCTCATTTCAGAAATATAGAGAGTGAAACGTTGTTCATATTGCAATGAAGATGAGGATAACAGTCCGAATAATGTAAATAATGTAAGTAATCATAATAATCATTTTAAAGATATAGAAGCCGAAACATTGTGAATATGGCAATGAAGATGAGGATAACAGTCCGAATAATGTAAATAATGCAAGTATTCATAATACCTCATTTCAGAGATATAGACAGATATTAAACTTATTTGTTTAATTCTCGATAACCTCTTAGGTTCAATGGCGCTATTTCAGGGAAGTGTGAAATTTTATATTTTAGCAAGTTGAGAACTGAAGGGCGTCTGGTTTATAAACAAGAAATCGTCGATATTAAGTAGATGCCGTTTTGTCTTACGTTCCTAAGAATCAACCGTGTTGGTTGGTATTTTCTGTTCGGCTACTTATCTAGAGTAAAGAAGAGCTTTTTCTTTTAACTTCTTTCTTTTATATATGCCCTTTCCCTTCATGGCGTCCATGATTATCCATGATATCCTATCCCTTGTTGCATAGAGCAATATTTGACCAGTCAGTATCCATCCCACTCCATTTGCTTCTATCCATTTACACAAATTGTTGAGGTAGGATAATCGCTTCTTCACTTTGCCACTATTGCCTTCAATATGTCCTGCGAGTGACACATTCTGCAAACTCTCCCTCGACATTCATTCATTTTATTTATGCGTCCTAGACCTTTCGACTTTCACTTTCTGATTTGAAGTTAAAGTGACCATTTTGTTCTCATTTTTTTAAAACTTATCTGGTGTTCATATGATTTGTCTACGCTATTCACATCTTTCTGAAGAACTATATCTCTGTTGCTCCACTTAATCTATAAGATTGTCCAGCATTCACTTCCATATACAATGTCTGCTCTTTATCTATGAGATTGTCCACATTTCTCTTCCATATATGTGGATTTATTGTCTCCTATTCATTTATAAGATTGTCCAGTATTCACTTCCATCCAGGAGGATTTGTTGTCTGCTCTTAATCTATGAGATTGTCCTGTATTCACATCCATATAGGAGGGTTTGCTGTCTCCTCTTCGTCTATGAGATTGTCCACCATTCACTTCTATATAGGAGTATTTGTTGTCGTCACATTATCTATGAGATTGTCCAGCATTCATTTCCATATAGGAGGATTTATTGTTTTCCTATTCATTTCCAAGCTGGTCTTGAATTCAGAGTTTTTCTTCTCCTACTCCGTCTATCCTGCACTTCCATAGCTGGGGGTGGGGGGAAGAGTTTTCATGCCTTTCCCAAAGGTATTAGAACATAAGTGAATGTAATGGATCCGACTAGAATACGAACTCGGCTCTCTCATTCCGCAATCTGAACCGCTATCCAGCGTGCACCAGTCTTTATCATTAACGAAATTTTCGTGTTTCTTAATACTATGTTTAGTTTCTAGAATACATATTTCCCTTTTCCTATGCGTCTTTGAAGTTCTGCGCAAAATATTTAAATGAAATTGCAATTCAATTTTTTGTTGTTTTCAAAAAATCAAAGCAAAACTGCAAAACTATCAAATTGCTGATGATTTAGTCTGCGGTCAAATACTGGACGGAATCTTTGCTTTAGTTCACGGCTGGAATGAGTTGCTTTATCGACAAGTACAACGAATCCGGCAGAGAAAAGAAATTAACCTCGTTTCCAATGGAGGAACTCCCCGTCTCCATATAGCCACAGTCGGCAATCAAATTGGCCTTTAACTTAACTTGGCGTCCAAGTAGGTCACGCCCCGTGCATGGCAAATGGTCTGCACTGTCCGGAGAAGAAAAGAACAAATTAATAACAACAATCGCTCGAGTGAAATCACTCGGACGCCATTAGGAGGGAAGTGACGCCATCTTTGTGGTCGGTAAGAAGTTCGTTGATTTGTCTCAGTTGGAGCCTCTCTCTGAAGATACTTCAATCGACGAGTTATTGAGTTGGCGGCCTATTCAGTCAGCGCCAGAATTATAGTTGGATCCCAATCAAGAAGCCGTCTGTCGTGCTACGAGGTTGAAAACAGTAAGTGAAAGAAAGGGCAACGTGAAAATAGCAGAACGAAAGTAAAGGTGGGGACTGGAAGAAAATACAAAGATGTGGAACTGATTAAAATGATGCATGATAGAGTTATCTTTCCATATTTTACCGTTCTGTCACCTGGTGACAGACTGGTGTGCTAGCGGTCTGATCTGCGGTAGTAAATAGTGGAGAAAATTAAGCAAATTTAATGCGTGGTATCGTTAAAGTTGATGAAAGCGAAATAATTTCCAGAAGCCAGTTCAGAGTATAGATAACATCTTCTTCTATTGGCCGTCTTCCTTTGGAACGTGGCCGATCATGGCTCTCCACTACTATCTTTGGTTTGCATTTTTTACTGTTCCTCACACTCCCTGTTCTTTCGTCAATCTGCACATGCTCATGTTTTATTTTTGATTGATTTATTGATGATTGAATAAATGTCCAGTTATATATATATATAGAGAGAGAGAGAGTGAGAGAGCATTAATATATATATATATATAAATATAATTAAATTATCAGATCAATTCTCTTGACAAGACAGATTCGTATAAAATGACAATTGGAAAAATCTGAGATTTTGCCGAAGCGTTTCGTCTTCCGACTTTTTCAAGGCAAAAATGAAATCGAAATATCTCTGTTGTTATAGTTACATTAAAAATCCATATTTAAAAAGATAGACGTTTCTGTCCAAGCCTTTTTTCTGGTTAATGTAAATTACCTTTATAGTAAGAGATTTTTGTTCTAAGATTTTTCCAATTGTCATTTTATACCAATCTGTCTTGTCCACAGAATTGATCTGGGAATTTAACTGTATTGTCGACATGGAAAAAAAATCTCTTACTATAAAGTTCATTTACATTAACCAGCAAAAAGCCTTGGACAGAAGCGTCTATCTTTTTAAATTTGGATTTTTAATGTAACAGAGATATTTCGATTTCATTTTTGCCTTGAAAAAGTCGGAAGACGAAACGCGTCGGCAAAATCTAAGATTTTTCCAATTGTCATTTTATACCAATCTGTCTTGTCCACAGAATTGATCTGGGAATTTAACTGTATTGTCGACATGGAAAGAAAATCTCTTACTATAAAGGTAATGTATATATATATATATATATATATATATATATATAAATATATATATATATATATATATATAAATATAAAAGTGAACATAGAAGTTAACACTTAGAGGCGACAGTCTGTTTAATGCAAGACGTAATCGTCAATGTATATATATATATATATATATATATATATACATACGCCATTCGCAGACAGTACTGTATTACAGCTCTTCAGTTCGACGAGACATCCGAATCCCTCAAGCCCGGATTGAAACCCAACCGATTTGGTGTGTGTGTGTGTGTGTGTGTGTGTGTGTGTGTGTGTGTGTGTGTGTGTGTGTGTGTGTGTGTGTGTGTGTGTGTGTGTGTGTGTGTGTGTGTGTGTGTGTGTGTGTGTGTGTGTGTGTGTGTGTTTAGGATATTATATTCAAACGTAAAATAACTCAGTCTAAACATTGGGGAGGTATTTATGGCTTTAGTGCGTAAGTCAATGCTTATTGTCCTTTCCATGCCGATTACCATTATGTCATCCGTTCATTCATTTAAACATTGAAAAATGATTATTCCAAATTTTAACCTGGACTCGAACATCGACCAATGGTGCAAATGGTAAATATACAATTATCTCAACTAAGTGCGGGCCGCGTATATTTCCTTCTTCATGTGTATTTATCTGTAAGTCCATTGAACATACTGAAAAAAGAGAGGGGAAAATCTTGAGTTAATGTCTGCGAAAAGCCGACAGAGCCGCAGATTTCGAACGGGCGTTGCCAAGTTCCCTGGATGTGTGTACTGATTCTTAATCAAGCCAATTGATCGCAGTTCCTAATTGATTGCAATGGGACAGCGTCTTTGATGGCAGCAACGTCACGGGTAACCGGAATAAACACTCAAGAGAGAGTCAGACATGTTTTAGTTCTTCTTACATATCTTGTAATTTTTTTTTTTTTTGATTTACAGTTTGTTTTGTTTTTGGTTTGCTTTTGTTTTGCTTTTTTTTTCTCGGTGCAATTGAGAAACTTTCGCTTTGGGCAAGTGCAAGAAAAAATGTTCAATTATGATCTTTATAATTCGAATCCGACATCCGCCTTTTCACGTACAGAAAACCTATGACATCTCACGTATAGAGGAAATTCAAACAGTCGCATGCCCACATAGGGATACATAGATATGCACGGACTAAGATATTTAGCTAGCTAGATATAAATGGAAATTGATAGATAGATAGATAGATAGAGAGAGAGATAAATAGATACAGAGAGAGAGAGAGATAAATAGAGAGATAGATAGATATGAACAGACTGAGATAGATAGATAGATAGATAGATAGATAGATATGAAGAAACTGAGATAGATAGATAGATAGATAGATAGATAGATAGATAGATATGAAGAGACTGAGATAGATATGAAGAGACTGAGATAGATAGATAGATAGATAGATATATAGATAGATAGATAGATAGATAGATATGAAAAGAGTGAGATAGATAGATATGAAAAGACTGAGATAGATAGATAGATAGATAGATAGATAGATAGATAGATATGAAGAGACTGAGATAGATATGAAGAGACTGAGATAGATAGATAGATATATAGATAGATAGATAGATAGATAGATAGATATGAAAAGAGTGAGATAGATAGATAGATAGATAGATAGATAGATCGATAGATAGATAGATAGATAAGAAGAAACTGAGATAGATAGATAGATAGATAGACAGATAGATAGATAGATATGAAGAGACTGAGATAGATATGAAAGGACTGAGATAGATAGATAGATAGATAGATAGATAGATAGATAGATAGATAGATAGATACATAGATATGAACAGACTGAGATAGATAGATAGATAGATAGATAGATAGATATGAAGAGACTGAGATAGATAGATAGATAGATAGATAGATAGATAGATAGATAGATAGATAGATAGATAGATATGAAGAAACTGAGATAGATAGATAGATAGATAGATAGATAGATAGATAGATAGATATGAAGAGACTGAGATAGATATGAAAGGACTGAGATAGATAGATAGATAGATAGATATGAACAGACTGAGATAGATAGATAGATAGATAGATAGATAGATAGATAGATAGATAGATAGATATGAAGAGACTGAGATAGATAGATAGATAGATAGATAGATATATAGATAGATATGAAGAAACTGAGATAGATAGATAGATAGATATGAAGAGACCGAGATAGATATGAAAGGACTGAGATAGATAGATACATAGATAGATAGATAGATAGATAGATAGATAGATAGATATGAAGAGACTGAGATAGATAGATAGATAGATAGATAGATAGATAGATAGATAGATAGATATGAAGAGACTGAGATAGATATGAAGAGACTGAGATAGATAGATAGATAGATAGATAGATAGATGGATAGATAGATATGAAGTGACTGAGATAGATAAAAAGATAGATAGATAGATAGATAGATAGATAGATAGATAGATATGAAGAGACTGAGATAGATATGAAAGGACTGAGATAGATAGATAGATAGATAGATAGATAGATAGATAGATAGATAGATAGATACATAGATATGAACAGACTGAGATAGATAGATAGATAGATAGATAGATAGATATGAAGAGACTGAGATAGATAGATAGATAGATAGATAGATAGATAGATAGATAGATAGATATGAAGAAACTGAGATAGATAGATAGATAGATAGATAGATAGATAGATAGATAGATAGATAGATAGATATGAAGAGACTGAGATAGATATGAAAGGACTGAGATAGATAGATAGATAGATAGATATGAACAGACTGAGATAGATAGATAGATAGATAGATAGATAGATAGATAGATAGATATGAAGAGACTGAGATAGATAGATAGATAGATAGATAGATATATAGATAGATATGAAGAAACTGAGATAGATAGATAGATAGATATGAAGAGACCGAGATAGATATGAAAGGACTGAGATAGATAGATACATAGATAGATAGATAGATAGATAGATAGATAGATAGATATATAGATAGATATGAAGAGACTGAGATAGATAGATAGATAGATAGATAGATAGATAGATAGATATGAAGAGACTGAGATAGATATGAAGAGACTGAGATAGATAGATAGATAGATAGATAGATAGATGGATAGATAGATATGAAGTGACTGAGATAGATAAAAAGATAGATAGATAGATAGATAGATAGATAGATAGATAGATAGATATGAAGAGACTGAGATAGATAGATAGATAGATAGATATGAACAGACTGAAATAGATAGGTATGAACAGACTGAGATAGATAGATAGATAGATAGATAGATAGATAGATAGATAGATAGATAGATATGAACAGACTGAGATAGATAGGTATGAACAGACTGAGATAGATAGATAGATAGATAAGAACAGACTGAGATAGATAGATAGATAGATAGATAGATAGATAGATAGATAGATAGATATGAACAGACTGAGATTGAGATAAATAGATAGATAGATAGATAGATAAAGAACAGACTGATATATATATATATATATATATATATATATATATATATATATATATATATAGATAGATAGATAGATAGATAGATAGATAGATAGATAGATATGAACATAGATAGATAGATAGATAGATAGATAGATAGATAGATAGATAGATATGAACAAATTGAGGTATGCTAGCTAATTTCATACTCTCTTCAAATCTGTATGTCATATTCTTAAACAATCTCATCAGCTCGCGCCTTTCAAATCCATGAAATGCCTGTCATCAAATTCGATCAGGAATATCTAAAGTCTCAACGCAATAAAAGCGCTTTTTTCACCGAATCATGAGGAACAACATCAATTAAAAGAAACTACATCACTTGAAGAATTGCAATAACAATAACTAAATTGGTTATCACACATAAATTTACAAGTAAATAATGACATAATCAAGATGTTTATTCCACACAACTTCAAACAAAATGTTAGGAAGGAAAGCGCCATCAATACTTGAATACTTATTTTCTCGTTGTTTAATAATTTTTTTTTTTTTCTTATAATTTTTCACACTCATTAATCCCCTGCATCTTAGTGACTTTGTTTCCTTGCTTGAGGTGAAATGAATAAAAAAAAACACTCTGACAAATGCCGTTTACCATAAAAATAAGTATGAAGTAAAGATTTGTCACTGGATTCCTCCATACGGAAAAAAATGTCACCTACTGACATTCATCAGTTCTTGATGAACGTTTACGGAGACCAAACATTGGATATGAGCACAGTCGACTAGTCATACGCTTTAACAGTGACGGGAGTAATGTGTGACAATCCATGTTCCGGGCGACTCTGTACAGGCTAGTGAATATTACTGGTGAAACTATGTTGAAAAACGATGTCTTTCAGTTGACTATGGTGGGGTTATTTCATTCCTTACATTTCTTTTTTGTTTCCGAGAAAAAAAATGTCGGGCATTACGTTCGAAAACCCCCCCCCCTCGTAGGTAAGTAGATGTTACTGCGTATTATTAAGAATCGATTTATATTTCTTTTTTCAATTCTTTGCCAACATTTTTTTTAAAAATAAGCCCCAGAAATTTATTATCGAGTGACAAAGGGACATTTCCGATTTTTCATCCAAATCCCTTTTTAGATTAAATTTTTTTTTGCTTCTACCGTAAGTTAAGTCGATTTTCCTAATTCCAATCTTCTGTTTTGATATTTTTTGGTATTTTTCGTTTATGTGCTTGCATTTTTCGTAACATTTTATCGCAGTGCAGCACGTGCTTGTGCCTATAGTGGAGGAAGGAGGTGGCACTTTGCAGAATAAAAGACTTCTTCTTTTTTTCCCCCTGGAAATGTCTCGTACTTATGAACAACTCTTACTTCTTTGACACAACTAACACCTGTAAATTTTGATTAGAATCTGATTTGCTTCTCGCCTCCTTTTTTTTATTTATTTATTTTTTTTTTTTTTTAGCTTTCCAAATCCAGGGAAAAATATACAATTTTGCCGCTTAAGGAGCACACGACCGTTTCTTCTTTTAAAACACAGCCATAACTTTCGAGAGATACATTCGACAATTTCTACCAAATCTGATTTGTTTTCTACGTCGTCTCTGTAGAATATTGCTAAAAGTTTATATATATATATATATATATATATGTATCCAGAGAACCAGTTGCGCAGGTTTGATAGGAGGTGGGGCGGAATAAACAAGGTCTTGTTAACCAGTTAGCAGCTCCATTTCTGGATCCTATTTAAAATCAGTCATCAGGAAGAACTATAAGAGCCAGTTTTGGTCCCTTTTCCTCTACTGCATTCTGCTATGGCGGGGCCCGTCCATTGTGGAGGCTTCTTATGGACTGGTGCTTTCCTGTCATTAATTGTTCCCTAACCAACTGTCATCACTAGATGAAGAGCTATGTTTTTTTCTCCGGAAGATCTGCTAACACGCCTTTTATTTCCTTGCTGTAGCAAATGAGCACATTGGCAACATCTTTTCCGACAAAGCCATTACATACTTTTTTTTTTATATCCAGAGAACCAGTTGAGCAGGCTTGATGTAAATTAGCAAGCAATTAGAGGGGACCTTATTACGCATGCTTGAACAGAAACAATCCCGGAAGTTTGCTAAGACGTCAGTGAAAATCAGTTAAGTGAGTCTATGTACTATACGGCCGTGGAATTATCAAGTGCCAAGCGAATGGATTCTTCACATCTAGTGCATTTATTTCATTCGGAAAAAATATTGCATCACGCAAGTTTGTCAGTCTGCCGAATCTTCTGTTTGTATTTGTCTCTCTGGGATTTCTGTCTTTTCTCCTTATGTATATTAGACTCACTCTTGACTTCAGCATGCCCTGTAAGTGTTAATTTCACTAAACCCTCTTTCTTTATTATATGTGTTGAAACTTGACTAATGCATGGAATAATGATGCAACACAAAATGTACGTAGAACAAAATGTATTGAAACAAGAAAGTGTACACAATATTACATATAGTCTTTTGTATATTCCTGGGAAGACCGTTCCTGGAGAATGTGTTGACTGAGTCGCAGCCGGGCAGAGTCTCTGGTTGAATCTCCTGATTCCTCCCTCTCTTCTCGGTACCAACCATATTTATATGGTCGGTACTCCACTATGCAAATTAGGTGGATCCTACCACGACAATATGTAACGGAGATTTCAGCTGTTTTTTTCTAATTGGAAGTTGAATTTTCCTTGTTCCTTGTCGGCCTATATTTTGCAGTCAGTGCCGTTACTAATTTGGACACAAAATATATAATCACTTTTAGATTCCACACAATAACATCGAATTAGTGTTTTTATGTCTAAGAACACAAGAAAATAGTTATGCCTGGTTTCATGATGAATATTTTCATTTTCTTCGTTTTGCATATTCGCATTTGAGTGAAAATTTTTTACCTCCACTTGACACGAGTTTAAATGATTTTTGTTAGTATTTGTTTTCCTACCAGTCTTAGGTCTGACATCAAGAACATCAAGATGAGTGAATTTGTTATAACAATACAACTGAGTACTAGTGACTACTACTTCAATATACCGAGGTAAATTAAAGAATTGACTATAACAGTCAAGAGACTATTACAGTGCCATATTCTTAAATAGTCTCATTAGCCCGAGACTTTCAAATCCATGACGTGAATGGCATCAAACTCAATCAGAAATATCTAAAATCTCAACGCCATACGAACGCTTTCTCAGATTCATGAAGAAAAACTACAATTAAAATAAACTACATCACTTAAAGAATTAAATCAGTAACAAAAATTAAAATGGATATCACATGTAAATCAAAGAGAAAATAATGATGTAATCAAGATATTGACATTCTACACTACTTAAAAGAAACCTCCATCCATAATGGAAAGAGCGATAACAGCTACTGGACTTGAGAAGATAAAATGATGACATAATCAAGATGTTGACATTCGACACTACTTCAAAGAAAAGGTTAGGAAAGAAACCTCCATCCATACTGGAAAGAGCGATAACAGCTACTGGACTTGAAAAGAGAAAATAATGACAAAAATCAAGATGTTGATATTCAACACTACTTCAAAGAAAAGGTTAAGAAGAAAATATCCATTAATTATGGAAAGAGCGATAACAGTGGATTGAGAAATTTGGATAAAAAAACATTTGTTCCGGCTTCTTGCATTCCAATAAAGTTTGATCTTCAAAAAGTTAAATATCAGATTAATCTGCATAGATTTCCTTGCCTTTGGTTGCAACCAGCCTAGGAGAAAAACAACACGGAATTCAAACTGGTTGAACACAAATATATAAACTCTGCTTGCTATAACCAACTTTTTGCTGGGGATTTTGACAGAGTGGGGTCTGGACCTGTGCAATATTTTAATCACGTAAAAATCTTTTCAGACAGGTGTTCATCCTTCTTGTTTTGTTTGGTTTAGGTTTATTTAGTTTTACGGTATATCAACCCCATTCGTTTATTTCATGCCAACAACATTTTTAGGGTAGGTTCGTTTGAATAAAACACGGATTTATGGTTTTTGTTTTCTCAAAAATGTATTGGTAAATTTGTTTTTTTTCTAAAATTTATTAATGTTAATTTTTCCGACAAAAATCTTTGATTTCTTCACAGTGTTTTGACCGAAGTATTTTTTTTTGTGGGGGTAACTATTTTCCCATAGATGGGATCATAACAGGTGCTACATCCCCGGGTCAGAGTGGACCTGTGAAAAACAGCAATTAAAATGTGATTCTACGCTCCTGAAAACCTCTCCAAACATAACCCTTAACTTTGAATGGACCCTGAATCTTGTAAAGGGTGAACTTCGATCTAAAAAGAAAACAAAAAACTCCCAATCAGAGGCCTTTCTGCACGATGTAGATAGCAATGATGGTGATGTTACGGCGCGTAATTAGTAAATGCGATTCACTTCCAATACCTCGGTGTATGGATCGGTTATAACAAATTTAGTATATAGGGTGCGATGGGTAAATTGTCACAATTTTATATTTCTAATTTCGCGCATGCGCGTTGTTTGTTTTTGATTTTGTCGGTAGTACAAGTATAGTAGCGTCAGTTGGGCACTGTCTGTGAGAAAAAGACTACGATCGAGCGAATCACGTAACCCATCAGGGTAGAAGGGGCACGGCATATACTGTGCAATAGAAGTTGTGTTTGGGGGGGGGCAAGATAACCTGATGGAGCCCAACCCATTACAGCCTGTTTTTTTTTTAATTCAGAATGACCCTCTCCCAGAACGGTTGCCGCCCAAGGCTATTTACCCATAGCCAGGAGAGAAGAAGCGGATTCAAAAAGAGCACCATGGCGGAATTCACTCTGTCAGAAATTTGGAAATGGCATGCTGTACTCTTTGGCATTCGCACCGGAAGCTCCAATACGAACATTTCAGAATGTTTGGATGTCATTCTGAGGTTAGTGCAGAGGATTCGGAAAGAGTTGGATGAGTGTAATGGTGATTACGAAGATACGGCAGCTCTGCTAAAAAAAGAAGTTTTGAATTTGTTGGTGACGGCTTCAGACTCAACATGGAGGACTACATCATGTACCTTGAGGAGATAGTGCTCTCCTTGGTCAGGGGGTTGGCTGCTGGAAGACCCTATATCTGGCAACATGACTCTGCACCATTGTACACAAGCAGGAGAAACTAGTCATGGCTGTCAGACAATTTCTGCGATCAGATCACTCCTTACATCTGGCCACCTAACTCCCCAGACTGCAAAGCCCATTGATAATAATCAACTTTCTGCTGGGGATTTCGACAGAGTGGGGTCTGGACCTGTGCAATATTTTATTCATGTAAAAATCTTTTCAGACAGGAGTTGTTCCTTCTTGTTTTGTCTGGTTTAGGTTTATTTAGTTTTACGGTATTTCAAACTCATTGCCTTATTTAATGCCAACAGCATTTTTAGGGGAGGTTCGTATGAATAAAACGCGAATTTATGGGTTTTTTTAAAAAATATATTGGTAATTTTATTTTTTCAAAAATTTATTATTGGTAATTCTTATTATAAATATATATATTTTGACCCTTAGTTTTTATTTAAACAATTAACCCTATTATTGACCCTATTATTAGTGTGTGTGTGTGTGTGTGTGAACATTGAAGTCAACACTCCGTGGCGACAGGCTGTTTCATGCTAGACGCAATCGTCAGGCCGCTTATTCTGACTCGCGGCTTGACGATTGCGTCTAGCATGAAACAGCCTGTGTTGACTTCAATGTCCACTTTTATATTTACATAAGCTCTATCTTTGATATTGAGCACTTTATCCCATAAATATAGCATACCTTAAAACTATATTTCTTCATATATATATATATATGTATGTATATGTATGTATGTAGGTGTGTGTGCGTGTGTGCGCGAAATTCTTATATGTCAAATACGCAGGTGTATATTTTCGATGCAATTTCATTTTTTTTTTTCATATTCAGCGATATGTCTAGCATCAAGAGGCAATGATTTTGAATTTTAAATGTTTATTGTCCGTTATTATGATTTGTTTGAGTTTCTGCTACAGAAGAAAAATTCTTCGTAAAGTTTTGAACATTGAACATTGTAACTGGCGCACCTGTTTGTCAAGAAGAACATTTTAATCAGAAAGTCGACAAACTGTTTTTCAAAAAGTCTTTTTACGAAACACAATTTCTGAAAACGAAAACCATCTGAAGCGAAGAATCTTTTTTTTCGTGATTGTATTTTATGCTTGCTAGGGAAATGTTTGTGTATACTTGTAGATGAACGTATGTATGTAGATGTTTATGTTTATGTGGGGGATCCTTATTGTGCTTGCTAGGGTGTAGGTTGTAGTGTGGGGATCTCGCGATTTTAGGTTTGAGTGTATGCACATGAAGTTATAAAATGTGTAATGCATGTATTTTGTGTACACATGATTGTGAGAGGGTTTGTGTCTGTGAAATGTGTCAGATGATTGTATCTTGATGTCGGTGTAGATTTTTTTTTCTGAATGTGCTTGTGTGTTCATGTAATTCTTGTGTTAGTGTGTGCATTTTGTGTGGGTGCACGTATTTGTAAGTGTGTGTCACTGGGAGTGATTTGTTCATGGTAAGATTAGAGATAGATTTTTGTTGGAAAACTTTCAACTCAGAAGCACGGAGAACACGAAGGGAAACCACTATACCAGTTTGGATAGAAGCCAGTCGAATAAAAGGATATCGCTTAAATCCGCGCCGTGGATTTGACAACGGGAAACCACACCACCAGTCTGGATAAAAACCAGTCGAATAAAAGGATATCCCTTAATTAAACACTGTGGGAATGAAAACGGGAAACCACTCCACCTGTCTGGATAGAAGCCAGTCGAATAAAAGGATATCCCTTAAATCCACACCGTAGAAATGACAACGGGAAACCACTACACCAGTCTGGATAGAAGCCAGTCGAATAAAAGGATTGCCCTGAATTCCACAGCGGGGAAATGACAACGGGAAAGCACTCCAGCAGTCTGGATAGAAGGCAGTCGAATGAAAGGATATCCATTAATTCCAAGCCGTGCAAATGACAACGGGAAACCAGTCTGGATAGAAGCGAGTCGAATAAATGGATATCCCTTAATTCCACGCCGTGGACATGACAAAGGGAAACCACTCCACCAGTCTGGATAGAAGCCAGTCAAATAAAAGGATATCCCTTAATTCCACGCCGTGGATATGACAACGGGAAACCACTCCACCAGTCTGGATATAAGCCAGTCGAATAAAAGGATATCCCTTAAATCCACACCGTCGAAATGACAACGGGAAACCACTATACCAGTCTGGAGAGAAGCCAGTCGAATAAAAGGATATCACGTAATTCCACGCCGAGGAAATGATAACGGGAAACCACTCCACCAGTCTGGATAGAAGCCAGTCGAATAAATGGATATCCCTTAATTCGACACCGTGGAAATGAAAACGGGAAACCACTCCACCTGTCTGGATAGAAGCCAGTCGAATAAAAGGATATCCCTTAAATCCACACCGTAGAAATGACAACGGGAAACCACTCCACCAGTCTGGATAAAAGCCAGTCGAATAAAAGAATTTCCCTGAATTCCACAGCGGGGAAATGACAACGGGAAACCACTCCAGCAGTCTGGATAGAAGCCAGTGGAATAAAAGGATATCACTAAATTCCACGCCGTGAAAATGACAACGGGAAACCACTCCAGCAGTCTGGATAGAAGCCAGTCGAATAAAAGGATATCCCTAAATTCCACACCGTGAAAATGACAACGGGAAACCACTCCACCAGTTTGGATAGAAGCCAGTCGAACAAAAGGATATCCCTGAATTCCACGCCGTGGAAATGACAACGGGAAACCACTCCACCAGTCTGGATAGAAGCCAGTCGAATAAAAGGATATCCCTTAATTACACGCCGTGGAAATGATAACGGAAAACCACTCCACCAGTCTGGATATAAAGCCAATCGAATGAAAGAATATCCATTAATTCCAAACCGAGGAAATGACAACGGGAAACCAGTCTGGATAGAAGCCAGTCAAATAAAAGGATATCCCTTAATTCCACGCCGTGGAAATGACAACGGGAAACCACTCCACCAGTCTGGATAGAAGCCAGTCGAATAAAACGATATCCCTTAATTCCTCGCCGTGGAAATGACAACGGGAAACCACTCCACCTGCCTGGATAGAAGCCAGTCGAATAAATGGATATCCCTTAATTCCACACCGTGGGAATGACAACGGGAAACCACTCCACCAGTCTGGATAGAAGCCAGTCGAAAAAAAAGATATCCATTAATTCCACACCGTGGAAATGAAAACGGGAAACCACTCCACCTGTCTGGATAGAAGCCAGTCGAATAAAAGGATATCCCTTAAATCCACAACGTAGAAATGACAACGGGAAACCACTCCACCAGTCTGGATAAAAGCCAGTCGAATAAAAGGATATCCCTTAATTCCACGCCGTGGAAATGACAACAGGAAACGACTCCAGCAGTCTGGATAGAAGCCAGTCGAATAAAAGGATATCCCTAAATTCCACGCCGTGAAAATGACAACGGGAAACCACTCCACCAGTCTGGATAGAAGCCAGTCGAATAAAAGGATATCCCTTAATTCCACGCCGTGGAAATGACAACGGGAAACCACTCCACCTGCCTGGATAGAAGCCAGTCGAATAAATGGATATCCCTTAATTCCACACCGTGGAAATGATAACGGGAAACCACTTCACCAGGCTGGATAGAAGCCAGTCGAATAAAAGGATATCCCTTAATTCCACGCCGTGGAAATGACAACGGGAAACCACTCCACCAGTCTGGATAGAAGCCAGTGGAATTAAAGGATATCCCTTAATTCCACACCCTGGAAATGAAAACGTGAAACCAGTCTACTAGACTTGGTAGGTGTCAGCCGAATAAAAGCACATCTCTTGAAAGACATAGCATTAAAAATGACCAAAATGACTTCCATATCTTATTGACGTTTTATGCTTTCGGTTATTTCCCGTGTCTCTTCAGAACGTGGTCGATCATGTTTTTCTTCTCGCCATTTCCTGTCATTTGAACCTTTACTCTATGCCTCCTCAGAATAACTTCTCCCCTCCTCCGCGGGTGTTCATCTCTCTTCTTCCCCTGGCTGATACGAGAGCTTCAATGTCAGCTATGTCACTACTCCAGTGCATATTTAGAAAAGTGCTGAGTCAGCGCTACGTGGCTGATGATTTATTTTCCACCTTGTCCTCCACACCCGCGTTTCCCACAGACTAAAGGCGCGCGCCCCTCACTACTCTATCGCTATATCCATGCAAATTGTTCAGATCATGCAAAATACACTTTGTCATTCAGTATTCTATAGCTGAGGATGGCAATATACGCTTCACAGCTGCTTCTCTGGTGTTTACGCATTGGTGAAACCATATAACAGTTAAATATAGAAACACTGACCCTGCGCACTACGACATGATGTAATGCTTAACAATCTTGTCTCACCATATCAGTTAATACTGAGATAGGGATTTCGATTCTCACTAAGTGTTCCATACTTTCGGCCTCGTGCCAAATCTAAGTTTCGCTTTAAACTCTGGCCCAAGAGGCAGAGAGAAAAGTTTCTTACATCTTCACAAGAATGTAGGATTCACGTTCGAAGAAGGCCCCAGAAACACACAATCACTGGCTGACAGTGATTGATGAATTAAGTTTTAATAAGATTTCACATATTTTTTATTTGTTTTACATTTTAGCTGAGCTTTGTCTTCAGGATCGTTTCTGGTAAATCAAAGATCCATCTCCATGTGGAATTGTGCTCAGAAAGCCTTCAGATTTATTATCCCATTTGAAAGTTCTGCTCGTATCTCAACAAAAATGGTCACCATTGTATCCCTCTCATTCTTTTTTTTTTAAACGACTTGTTCAGTTGCTGAGTTTTTTCGATGAATAATCACCAATGTACTTTTCTCCAAATAAAATATGGCCTCAGTCTTCCAACCAATTTTTATTATAGATTTCATGGATGTCAGTTCCTGCTTCAATTTCGATATGATTCTTGCAGCACTTCCATTTATTTACAAAATATGCATTGCAAATTGTTTTAACCTAGGGAAGGTTACTGATTAATCACACGAAGATTGGTAAGGGACGATAATACTTAGGACAACAACAAGATTCACCAGCAGCGCAAAGAATTAGTGAACTGCTAGAAGTGAAATTATTTATATTATTCGGTCTATTGTCCTCATCTTTGTTGCCATATTCATTACAACGTTTCCGCCGTTGTACGCTCCGGCCTTCTTCAGGTGGTTGCAATGTTGAACTGAACCCTTTATTTCGCTCACTGGTGTAGACTGTTCTAGTTCCACGTGCCATGTTTAATGGATGGCAGTTATCAGCTATCTCCTGCTAATTCCCCTCTAAAAGTTTTCCACTGCCTTAACCGGGTATTGAACTCACACTCTTTGGGTCCACTGTGCCATGTGTCCTCAAGGACACATGACACAGTGGACCCAAAGAGTGTGAGTTCAATACCCGGTTAATTCACATCACTAAATCCAACACCATGGCTGAGATACGTAAATGATACCTTCATACTCTAGTCGCAGAAGGAAGACGCCCAGCTACTACTGAACCATGTGAACTTTAATAAGATCATCGATACAGTTCACAATGAAGAGAGAAAACAACAAACTCGCATTTCAGGATGTACTAATATCTCAAATGGGTTCAAGACATTCGTATACCGCAAGCCAACATTCACCGGACAATAGCTCAGTTTCAGCTCGCACCAACTTGAAAGTTATTATTTTCAAATTGAAAATGACTATTCCATTTTGGAAGATAAAATTCCGAAATTGAAAGTGTGTAGTGTTTCTTTTTTACTGCATTCATTAACCAACAAAATTAAATTTCATCGCACCGAAAAGTCCTAATAAATTTATCACTATGTAATAATATCATCTTTGTAGTTACTATCATAATATTTCGACCATTGTGCTATCCGGCTTTCTTCAGTCTAATATTGCAATACCTGAAGAAGGCCAGAGGGCACAACGGCCGAAACGTTGCGATGACAGCAGAAATGATGATTATGTTAATTATGTAAATAACACTTAATATTGGTTATATACTAAGAAAAAGATTACAAATATGAGGACCCAATGAGGATTGAAGTCACGGCGAAAATTGAACCACACGCTTAGACAACGTATTTTCTTAGTTATTAATTTCCACAGAAACAAAATCAATTTTTTTTTTCTTAAAGAATTTCGATTGATTGAGCCAAAGTAGAGAAGTTTTGGAATTGGCGTTTTGAGCGGCTCATTACGGCGAACGAAACAAACGGGAAGACAATTTTAGTGTCAAACACTTCAGCCTCGTTCTCGTCAGCACTAAAAATGGCTGCCTCCATTTTATATTTGTAGAAGTTGTAACTATGAACTTAAATTGTAATTGTATTCATGATTAAGCAACAATAATCAGGGCTGACGAACAAAAAGGAAATTTCACCATTTGTATTTCGTTTTTGGCTTACATTATCATATTTAAAAATAAATGGTTTTGACGCCGACGAATAGAAGTTAATGACAACAATCCACTATTTTTAGTTGGTGAATAAACGAAAAATTTACATTAATATATTCTGTGTTTTTTTTTCTTTTACTTTCCTTGTTATTCGTAATAGGTTCTCTCCGGTCACTCAAGCCTACGCAGTTATTCTTCTGTGGTAATGCACTATACGCGTGTATCAGTCGAGTTTAAAATATAAATCGATATTAAAATGATTTGGTTGTTTGATTCGTTTTCCGCAGCTTATCAACTTTTAGTAGGTTATATAAAGCCAGAAAATATTTTTAGATTGTGAGCATTTTTTTCGAGGTAATAATGGTTTAGCGATACAAGTGTTTAATAATTAACCCATAGCTGGGGGAGAAGAGGCTGATTCATACATAATCAGAAGTAATAAACAAACAATAAATTATAATGTTGTTATAAATTGGGGGATCAATTCCATATTATAATTAATATATGAACTGATCCCTCTCTTTTTGGTCACGGTATTTTTTATTCATTTATATTACATGGAATGTAAATAAATCTAAAAAACAATCGGTATTTCATTGGTTGATTGATTCGTTTTCTACGACTTTTCAACCCTTTGCAGTTTATTTAATGCTAGAAAATAGTTTTAGATTGCAAGAATATATTTGGTGGGTAGTAATAATGGTTTAGGGATACAAGTATTAATAATTAACCCATAGATGGAGGGGAAAGATAAGGATTCTTACTTATCTTAAGGATATTTATGCGTAAGTGAAGATCAGGAACCCAACTGGAATTTGAATTCGATATCCCTGATTAACAATTTCGAGACATTATCCATTCAACATCCGTACTTCGAAGCGGTCAGCCATCGAGGTACAATATTAAGAATGGGATGAGTAATATCTAAATATTTCGATTCTTGCAAAAGTAAAAATTTACCAACTCAATAAAGAATAAGCCAACGATTTTTAGGGTGTCTGAGGTAGTCGCTTATTTTTGACTAGAACAAAACATCGAATTTTGGGACCGGATAACACTGATGGTGTTGAATGTAGGTTCCACATTCAACACCGTCACTTGATAAGACACCAGAAGTGTTGGAATAAAATGGCTATTTTTGTAGTGATTTTATAACATATTTATGTCATAATTTTCGAATAAATAATTATATTTGCTCTACTCTGTATTGAGCACTCTTTTAAGAATAGTATTTGTTGGTTATTGGAATTTATTCCGTATATACCAATCCTATACTTGGATATATATATATATATATATATATATATATATATATATATATATATATGAAGAAATATAGTCATTAGATGTGCTATATTCATGGGATCAAGTGCTCAATAACAGAGATAGAGCGTATGTAAATATAAATATAAAAATGAACATTGAAGTCAAAACTCAGAGGCGACAGGCTGTTTCATGCTGGACGCAATCGTCAGGCCGCCTGACGATTACGTCCAGCATGAGACAGTCTGTCGCCTCTGAGTTTTGACTTCAATGTTCATTTTTATATTCCTTCATTCACACACACACACACACACACACACACACACACATATATATATATATATATATATATATATATATATATATATATATATATATATATATATATATATGTATAATATATATATATGTGGTGGTACGGTGGAGTAATGGATAGCGCGGTTTGAGAAATTGAAGAAACGATTTCGAATTCAAGTCGAGATCATTACATTCATTCACTTACTGGAAAAAGTATAAATCTATCTCTTTTCCCACCAGCTATAGGTAAATAGCAGGACAGGCTTGATCCTATAGCCTTTAGTGGTGGACGGTCGAGGAGAAGTACAACACTAAACTAAAAACATCTGGAGGGATGTTTGGAGGGCTTGTATTATACTGTACACTAGTTCTCGGTGTTTGACCTTTCCAAAAAGTTTGTTTCTATACAATCCTTCGCCACTATAATTGAGTATGTGAGAGTAGCCCCGGCTGTTGGGTCTTAGGAGTAACCTCCTTGACCTTTATACGTTAAAAAACAACGGAAGAGTCCGGTCCAGTAAAGATATACAATGCGCGATGTATAAATTGTCGTCTATATGACGCGAAAATGAAAATAACACTGATATCTCATTTAGCATAATGACATAAAAATATCTTATGAATTTAAACGTCCTGCGAGGCTGGCATCCTGTCCCCACCCCTTCACCGTTGAAACTGTTAGATGTAGACGTCTCTTCTACTCCAATAGCTTCATGTCTCGCACATCTCGCCTGTGGGACTCCCTTCATTATTCCTGTTTCCCTGACAAATACAATCTCCAACTATTTAAGTGTAACGTCAATCGACATCTCCAGTTGCCTTGATCTATCCACTTCCCTTCTCCACATCCTTTCACCTTTCATTCCTATCGGCTCTCGCTTCAAATCTTCTGTAACCCTCTTGCCTTGATCGATCCACTATCTTTCTCCACATCCTCTCCTTTACCACTCCTATCTGCTCTTCCTCCAAACCTTCTGTAACCCCTTGCGTGCTAGTGGCTTCCAGCCTTGCTTGGGGTGATAAGCTTAAAAAAATAAAAAAAATCTTAAAATACTAAAGAGTGAATTTATTGAATAAAATAGCGATTGTCTACAAACTCAGCCTCTAGACGACTTCGAAATCTCATACAACTTTTGTGGACGCTCTCCTTGTTTAAGTTGGTGAATACTGCCATATTCTTTGCCTTCAGTTCATCTTTGGTGTTACATGGAGTTTTCTTGGTCTCTCGTTCAACTGCGCCCCACACATAATAATCAAGACGGTTGCAGTCTGGGGATTTAGGTGACCAGATGTAATGGGTGATGTGGTCGAGAGTAATTGTCTGACAGCTATGACTGGGCTCTTCTGTTTGTGTGGCACGATGCAAAATCCCGTTGCCACCCTCTTGACCCAGGGCAACACTATCTCCTCAAGTCACTTCATATAGGCCTCCGTGTTGAGTCTGATGCACTCACCAACAAATTCGGGAGCTCTTTTCTGATCAGAATGATCAGAGTAAGTTTTCCGAACTGCGGTACCTTCGTGATCACCATTAGACTCATCGAACTCTTTCCGAATCCTGTGCATTGTCCTCAGATTGGCCATTCTGATTGCTTTGTTATCCATGCTATCTCATCAACTTTTCTTTTTTTCTATCTACGTTTATTACGTTACGAATTAAACTAAGCGCAACTGACTATTAATGACTGAAAAAAAAAAAGATTTTGTGGATTTGGGCGTCATTCTGGGGTCTTTTTTGTCCAAATCCGTCAATTTGTTTCGCTCATGCTAAGTCTCGAAAAAATCTAAATAAAATCCACTGTTTTTATCCATAATGTTAAATATGCTAAAATTGTTCAATCTTTTAACAAGAAAAAATCTCACGTTGATGTTAAAATTTACCACAAATATATTTGATTGATTTAAGATTGAGTGATCTATTATAACATGTCGCTAGTTTTTATTTATAAACAATATTTATTTTCAATTTTTTGAGTAGAATTGCATAAGATCCATTGTTGCACATAATTAGGTTACAATAAAATTTCTATTTTATATGAATAATTTACAATAAAATTTCTATTTTACATGAATAGTTGACAATAAAAATTTGTATTTTATATGAATAGTTTACAATAAAATTTCTATTTTATATGAATAGTTTACAATAATATTTGTTTTTATATGAATAGTTTACAATAAAATTTGTTTTTTATATGAATAGTTTACAATAAAATTTGTTTTTATATGAATAGTTCACAATAAAATTTGTATTTTATATGAATAGTTTACAATAAAATTTATATTTTATAAGAATAGTTTACAATAAAATTTGTATTTTATATGAATAATTAACAATAAAATTTGTATTTTATATGAATACTACCTGAACATTGAGATGTAGTAGAGTAGGGAGCATATCATATATCTGGTTGGTTTATCGTAAATTCGGTCGGGGCTCGTGTATCTTTAATTTGATTGGGGCCCACGAGGCCCTTCACCGGCCCTAGCATAACGCATATGATTTTTTATCAGTCTGTAATACAATTACTATAATAAGGCGATTCGTATCTCAAAACTTGTATTTGTATATCTAAAAATATGGAGGGAAAAATAAGTAACAAGTAATGAAAGAAAAGAAAGAAAGACAAAAGGAAAACATTAACAGAAAAAAAAAAGATGGAAATAAAGTAGAAAATAAAACGACATAGACGAGAATGTGTAAAGCTTAGAAGAAGAAATGGCGAGAAAGAATAAATCCCAAAGTAAATAAAAACGACTAGAATCTGGAGTTGGGATCGCCAAATAATATGTTACCTTTCTCAGATATATATCTAACTTAAGGTCTTATTTTCTTCTGTATTACCCTAAGCAAACACGTTTGCCAAGAACGTGACCATCCTCAATACAGAGAAGACTAAGGATATATATATATATATATATATATATATATATATATATATATATATATATATATATATATATATATATATATATATATATATATATATAATTAACTTTTGAGAGCGTTTCTTTCTTACGTCTGTCGTTAGCAAACCGTTCAACTTTCAATTGGACTTCAAACAGCCGTTCGCTTTGTGTTTTACTAAAAGCTTTTTTTTCTCTTGATCATTTTGAAACTTATGTTAAGCCCCTTAAAGCAGTCGTTGTTTTGTTGACAGACACCCGGTGGATTTATTCATTTTTCAATTTGTTTACATTTGGAACTGATTTGCCTCTCTGTTCGTTATAGGCCACCCGATTACATACCAGAATTGAAAACCATAAGTCTGCATCATATCTCTCTCTCTCTCTCTCTCCCTTGTTTTTATTGATTTTTTTGGTATATTTTTCTTTTGTATTTTGTTCTGTTTTTAATCGATTGTTTTGTTGTAAGTGGTCTTTGGGCACGTAGAAATGCAAAGTGCTTTCTCTGAATGTAAACATGCATTTTCAGCAGATTTATAATGGGAAAAGTCCATTCGTTAAAAAATCTGGCGTCTATAGAAAATAGGATTTTTTTTTAAAATTTAAAGCAAAAACGTTGAAAGAAAGAAAGAAGAACGTAGGAAAAAGAAAAAAACAACAGAAAGGAAGAAAATAAAACAAACAGCAAGAAAGAAAGAAACTGAAACAGATCATGTTAATTATAAATAACGTATATACTCACGTATCATGCGACTTTTGAAGTTCTCTTTTTGAAACTAATTTTAAGGGGGTCGCATCATACACGCCTTATACACGCCTTATAAACTTAGCGTATATACTGCTGGCCCTGCTTACGCCGTTGACCAAATTATTATATCCATTTGCTGTAGTCAAAAAGTACAGCAGTATTTAAAATAAACATCACACGTTACACAAGTATATACTGTATCTTATATATCTAAATAATCTATATAATTTCTATTACATATATTACATATATTTTATAGATATATATGATATATACTTATATATATATCATATCGAGATATTACAAATAATGACATATATATATATATATATATATATGTGTGTGTGTGTGTGTGTGTGTGTGTGTGTGTGTGTGTGTGCACTTACAAAGGTGGTTATCGTTCTACTTACTAGAGGAAAGTGTATACTATTTACATTATTCGGACTATTGTCTTCATCTTTGTCGCCATAGTGTACATAATACCTCATCTCAGAAGTATAGACAGATGCTGAAAGGCCGAAACGTTGTAATAATCATGGCGACAAAGATGAGGACAATAGTCCGAATAATGTAAATAGTGTACATAATATCTCATCTAAGAAATATAGACAGATACTGAAAGGCCGAAACGTTGTAATAAACATGGCGACAAAGATTAGGCCAATAGTCCGAATAATGTAAATAGTGTACATAATATCTCATCTAAGAAATATAGACAAATACTGAATGGCCGAAACGTTGTAATAATCATGGCGACAAAGATGAGGACAATAGTCCGAATAATGTAAATAGTGTACATAATACTTCATCTCAGAAATATAGACAGATACTGAAAGGCCGAAATGTTGTAATAAATATGGCAACAAAGATGAGGCCAATAGTCCGAATAATGTAAATAGTGTACATAATACCTCATCTCAGAAATATAGACAGATGCTGAAAGGCCGAAACGTTGTAATAATCATGGCGACAAAGATGAGGATAATAGTCCGAATAATGTAAATAGTGTACATAATATCTCATCTAAGAAATATAGACAGATACTGAAAGGCCGAAATGTTGTAATAAACATGGCAACAAAGATGAGGACAATAGTCCGAATAATGTAAATAGTGTACATAATACCTCATCTCAGAAATATAGACAGATACTGAAATGCCGAAACGTTGTAATAAACATGGCGACAAAGATGAGGACAATAGTCCGAATAATGTAAATAGTGTACATAATACTTCATCTCAGAAATATAGACAGATACTGAAAGGCCGAAATGTTGTAATAAATATGGCAACAAAGATGAGGCCAATAGTCCGAATAATGTAAATAGTGTACATAATACCTCATCTCAGAAATATAGACAGATACTGAAAGGCCGAAACGTTGTAATAAACATGGCGACAAAGATGAGGCCAATAGTCCGAATAAGGTAAATAGTGTACATAGTACCTCATCTCAGAAATATAGACAGATACTGAAATGCCGAAACGTTGTAATAAACATGGCGACAAAGATGAGGAGAATAGTCCGAATAATGTAAATAGTGTACATAATACCTCATCTCAGAAATATAGACAGATGCTGAAGCATGCAGGAGTACTGTGTTGTTGTTTGGTGGAAAATTTCTAGCTCAAATGGAATTTTCTTTTTAGATTTGGAAATGAAACTTCAACTTCATGGAAACACTACGCTTGAGAAGATTAATTTATTGATAAAACTGTTTTACGATATAAAAATGTCGACCGACAGTATCCGGAACTGGTCATTCTATGCAGTATATTTCCTGCATCAAGCAGATTTTACCATTATCATTGTATAGTGCAAATTTCCAAGAATCTGCATATAAGGCTTCCTTTTGTCTTAGCATAGAAATGAGTAGTAGTATGTTTCTCGTTTTCTTCGTTCAAATCTTGTGTAGGTACTTGGACTGTGTTATAATAAAAAATGAATGACAATAAATAAATAAAAATAAATATATTATAAAAATATAAAATGAGTGTGGTTTTTGCATTCATATTTCGGTAAAATAAATTACGGGAAAAATCAGTTAATGAGAATTCTTTAAAAAAAAATGTTCAAGAGAATTTGGTAGATTTGCGATCTTTTGAGGAAAACACATTGAGCGAAGTACTTACGATCTTAAGTGTATTCTGAAGAGTTCTCTAAAGAAATAGAACGCTTTTAAAAGGCGTGTCTATTTGTGAACGTAATGCTTTCTTGACAAATCGGAATGCCGCGTTCAATTTCCGGTCTGGTTCGTTACATTCACTAAGGCACAAATACCCATGGAAAATGCAGGAATTCATCAACCCCCCGGTTATGGATTAAATAGTAGGACTTGTATCATTGATAGTATAAGGAAATTGTTACAGCAATATTTAATCACAAAAACGGAATTACTGCTACAACTTAAAAATATGGGTTGGCAAACCGTAAAAGACAAATTAGCCAATCTATCAATTATTAAAATTTGAAGATTAATTGCAGAATATTAAGATAAATCTTTTTTTTTTTTTTGTAGAAATACTTGGGTTTCAGTGAAAACTGAAATGTAACTGATTGACAGTGAAAATCACTTTAGATAAAGAAGATCTTGTAGCGGCGATCTGTTTGGAATGTCTGGTGTGCAGATTGTTTGATACCGATCTTTTTGTTGATACAAGACTGTATATTATAGATATATTGTTTTAGAAATTCGTTTCTCGGTGCTGGCATTTTGTTATAATTTGAATACTTTGTTATATTTCCATCCAATTTTTTCACTTTTCTTGATTGGTTTTATAGTGAGGGCAGAATTATAACTTAGGACCCGGGAAAGAGAATGCGATCTGAATGATCAGAATGAAATCATAGAGGGGGTAAAACAACCGCAGAAGGAGGTGCACTCATGTTTCATACATGAGGCAAAAGAATTTGACAAGGTACTGCACAAGGATCTATTTGAACTGCTAGGAAAGCTCGATCTATTTGGAAAAGATATTAGAATAATCCATAACTTACATTATTCACACTGTTATCCTCATTATCGTCATTCCCATGGCCCAGTGGATAAAGGAGCTTGTTAGATCCAGTGACTAGACCCAAAGAGTTGTGAGTTCAATACCAGGCTACAGCAGTGGTGAACCAAAAGTTGAGTTAAAGTGAAATAACTGAGACATAAGGAAGAGGCATGGAACGTGGAACTAGAACAATCTGTTCCGGTGGACGAAATTAAGGGTTCAATTTGAAATTACAAACAGCTAAAGAGGAGCGTACAACGGGCGAAACGTTGTGAATATGGCAATGAAGATGAGGATAAGAGTCTGAATAGTGTAAATAATGTAAGTAATGATAATCCCTTATCTCAGAGATATAGATGCGGAAACGTTGTGAATATGGCAATGAAGATCAGGATAAGAGTTCGAATAATGTAAATAATGTAAGAAATCATAATACCTCATCTCAGAGATATAGAGGCGGAAACGTTGTGAATATGGCAATGAAGATAAGGGTAACAGTCCGAATAATGTAATTAATGCAAGTAATCATAATACTTCATCTCAGAGATATAGAGGCGAAAACGTTGTGAATATGGCAATAAAGATCAGGATAAGAGTTCAAATAATCTAAATAATGTAAGTAATCATAATACCTCATCTCTGAGATATAGAGGCGGAAACGTTGTGAATATGTCAATAAAGATCAGGATAAGAGTCTGAATAATGTAAATAATGTAAGTAATCATAACATATCATCTCAGAGATTTTGTCAAATAATCCATAACTTATACTGGGAGCACACCACCTGCATAAGTTAGAAAACGTATTGTGTAGCTACAAGTTACGAAAGACACGGATTCATCTTCTGCAGCGACACTATACTACGGGAATTGGAGTCCCTACCAGGATTTATTATTGGTGAGTATAATCTTAACAATATAAGATATGCAGATGAAATAGTGTTGAGGGCCGACTCGGAAAGAAAACTACAGGTGGTAAAAGAAAATGAGTAGTAAGGGTGTGGTGGAGACGTACCTCGCCGAAGCAAGAGAAGGATTATAGTTTGTATAATTGCTTGTAGACATCACAGACCTGTGAGTCGAACTTCGGCAAATCAGCATTGAAATGACACGACGCATGCGTTATCGGCGAGAACAAGGCTAACACAAGCGAGAGAACTCGGTTTCTTGCCCGAGACGGAGGAAGGATAAAACGAGCCAAGTTTTTGTTCGAGAGGAGTTTGTTCTTTGAGACTGGTTAAGGTTATACCCGTGTTCGTTTAAATCTCTCAAAGGGGCAACTATTAACTACAAGAAGACAGAAAATATGATAATCAGCAAAGTCCAAAAGACGTGAGTATTACGAATTGAAGATATAAAGAATAAGCAGGTCCAGAAATTAAAATATATGGCGAACTTTTTAACAAAGATGCGAATATTCATTGGACTAGCAAAAGGCATACCTGAAATCTAATGGGCTGAGAAAGGGGAAGGCATCAAAAATATGGTTCTACAGAAGGCTACTGATAATTCTATGGACGGGGCGATGAGGCAATAAGGGTGTCTTAAAGTAAAATGCCTACAGAAAGGACGCTTAACTCAGAATCAGAAAAAGACGGTTGAATTATCTTGGACACATAATGAGGAAGAAAGGCTTGGAAAACTAACCCTCACGAGGCATACTGATGGCGAGAGAAAGATAGGAAAAGGCATCGAGCTACTTACCTGACGGGCTTGTGTGGATGCGGTGGGGGAGATAACTTAGAGCGGAGGCCTTAATAAATAGAGAAACACTGCTAAGCGCTACACGAGATAGGAAGGTGTGGAGAGTCATGATCGACTGTGTCCCGAGGGACCACGTGGCACAATCAAGAAGAAGTAGAAGAAGAAACGGATTGTTTACACTTGGGGCTATTTCTTTGTACTGGCTGTGGTTGGGAACTTTCAAAATAAATGAATTCACCGCATGGTGGATTGTATATATATATATATATATATATATATATATATATATAAAGACAA
The DNA here is from genome assembly GCA_964036315.1 of Acanthosepion esculentum. Lineage (NCBI taxonomy): Eukaryota > Metazoa > Mollusca > Cephalopoda > Sepiida > Sepiidae > Acanthosepion > Acanthosepion esculentum. Next base: position 36,958 of record CAXIWW010001003.1, read on the forward strand.
AATTTCAATTAACTTAGCTGAGGGATGTTATCAAGACAAATGTAGATATATTATTTAGTAATAAGAGGACATAAAATGGCACAATTCAATGTCTAATAAACGAAAGTAAGTTATGTTTCTGAATTTTTTCCCAATATCTCCATTCAGGAAAGATTATTTCTTGATGATCCATGAGTTTAAAAATGTTTTAAAATTAAAAGAAAACTTTTAAATCTATAGCCACTTGTTAATGACAATATATAAAACACAAATGAATCCTCAACTAAAATAATTTAACTATACACATTTGCATATTGTTACAGAGTAATAAAGTGTCGCTGCCGACGCTTGAGTTTGAACATAGATCGCCCGTGTGCAAACAAAGGAGATTATATTATTGAATTAAGCGAACCACGTGAGCATAGAGGAAATGCATAAGTAGGGAGTCGCGTGACGGGTAACTGATTGTCATTTCTATTCTATCCTCTATTACTATACGGATCTCTATTTCTACTCTATCCTCTATTCCTATATGGTACGCTATTCTCTACTCTATTCACTATACTATTTCTCTATTCAGATGACTATACGGATTACTTTTTGAGCGAGTATTATCGAGCAAATACTATTAGTCCCAGTGATATTCGAAGGCGTCTGACACCAGTATTGTTCAACGGCGTTACTATAGCTGTATCTGCGATTACAAAGCCTCTACTACAACGAGCTTTACAAAAGTGGCAACGAGTATTCGTTGTCATCATAAAACATATAAAAAATTTTTTTTAAAAACTTCACATATTCATTTTCGTTTATTAAACCTTGATTTTTTTCACTTCATGTCTTCCATAATTTACCTGACCTTTCCGGTAATTCGATCAATATTTATAAAGGTTCCTATAACTAGCAATTTTGAAAAAAAAAAACAATATCGCAGCCATTACTGGCGTTGTTTGCATATATTTGCTGCGGAATTAAGATTTTCTTGTCTTGATGATTGCGCACGCAATGAGTCCAGTAATAGACACAAGTGTATAGCAGTAAAACGGCAGTTAACAATGTAATCTTCCGCGCAAATCTAATCAGCAGGAAATAAATGCAAACAATGCCAGTAATGAGTGCCATGCGGTAACGTGAATGAATCCGAAATTTTATTGTCGATAACTCCAAAATGCTAGATTTTATTAAAATTTCTTTGTTATTTTCGAATTAAGCATGTACAATTATACCTAAATATAACTTTTCGGAAAAATTTTATTAGATACGTAGCGCAGGGCTTAAAAAGCAAATTACGCATAAAGACCTAGTGAGCCAGAACCTACCTACTAAGGTTTCACCTAACGGATCACCTACTACGTAGTACCTTGAAGATCCGTGAGGTGAAACCTTGGTAGGTAGGTTCTGGCTCACTAGGTTTTTATGCGTAATTTGCTTTTTAAGCCCTGCGCTAAGTATCTAATGAAATTTTTCAGAAAAGTTATATTGGTAGGTAGGTTCTGGCTCACTAATTTTTTTAGGTTTTGCTCTACTTGAGCACTTTTACATTTTTACTTAATTTACACTGTCGGTGTTTTTTTTTCTTTTGACTAGGCATTCCGGTGCTGATTGAGTATTTTTGACTCATATGGATGGTTTTAGTCTTTTCTTTTTTGGTTGAATTTTTCTCCTTGATATCGGTTTGTTCAAATATATTTTATATACAAATTGTATTATCAGCGTTTTTCACATTGCCATTAATGTAATACATCATATATATTATGTATTATTTAAATATATATTTATACATCTCTCTCTCTCTCTCTCTCTCTCTCTCTCTCTCTCTCTATATATATATATATATATATATATATATATATATATATATATCATATCGAGAATATTTAACATTGAAAAACATAAAGGAAAAAAATTAATTATTTTTAATAATATGTGAAAATCTCCACCCTTTACCTGAAGACGGTTGTGAGACCAGAAACACGTGTTGTGAAACTATGAAAAATAAAGAATAATATTTTTTTAAAAACCCACATTACAACCCAAAAAGTTTGCGGTACCTCTCTTCTTTTTAATATACACACTTTTCTCTCGTTGGAACCATTATAACCTCTTCATTATATATATATATATATATATATATATATATATATATATATATATTGTCAACAACAGTCAGACGGATTCGCAGCTCATCAGTGTGGATGGACGTCCAGTTGCCTCTAGCTAGGATCGAAACCCGGCTGAATTGGCGTCAGTCGGAGATTCTATCCCTAAGTCGTTGGCGCACGACAGGGATGAAGGTGAATTTAAGCGCATTAATTTTTAGATAAACAGTCGCCGAGAGAACTCGACTCGCTTTACCGAAGGGTCTTGCATTATTAGCCGTAATAGTCACTGTTTACATACTCACACTTTCCCCCCAGAGAGCTCAACTGAAATAAATATTTCAGGGGCATCAGTGTATTAGACGTCCGGTTGCATCTAGCTAGGATCGAAATTCGGCTAAATTGGCGTCAGTCTGAGATTCTATCCCTAAGCCGTTGGCGCACAGCAGGTGATCTTTGTTTTAACCAGCGTCTCCCTAATTCAGAATTTGTATTTCTTATTTCCATAATTATATTTTCAAAATAAAAAAGTTAATCTAAGTTTAAATTCAAATTCAGAATTAAAATACAATCCTTTTAAATGTTTAACTCCAATAATATTCCACCGCAACATTAACATATCTCGTGCGATTCAGAAAAAATGTTTAAAAGAAAACGGTGTCGACGTAACATAAATAGAAATAACAATAAATATTCTAATTCCAGCACTTGAAAATTGCTTCGCCATGAAACTCTGAGTTGTGCCATTAATATAAGATATTATGCATATTGCTTAATATATCGTTGTAACCTAGAAAAGGTTACTGAATGAGAAATAATCAAAACGGACGTTCGAAATGAAATGAATTATTCTTTATAACATCAACAAAATACAATACTCGCCAGCAGCGTGAAATAGGTAAACCACTTCAAGTGGTGAAATACTTAGACGGCATACTACGATATTTATCTGCCTCCTCACGAGG
>CAXIWW010001003.1:52500-60000 GCA_964036315.1 Acanthosepion esculentum
TGCCGGGACCGGAGAGGTTGTTCCCCCGGTTGGGTCACCATCTAAGCCCCCATCCCCCGAAAAGCCCTCTTCCACCGCTTCTGCGGCTAAGAAGGGGGAAGAAGGGGAATGGCAGGTAGTTGGCAGGGTCAGCGGGAAGCCTCGGGGACTAAAGACACACACAGTCCCACTCCCTCTATCAACAGCATGGGCGACGCCCCGACCTCTTTAACGTGTGATGATCAAAAGAAAAAATATGAACCGTCATATGAAAAAGCGGAAAAACTGAAACAGTTGAAAAAACAAATAGACGACCAACGAAAACAGAAAAAAAATCCCCCTCTTTGCAGTCACCTCAACCCTCTTCTCCAGTCAAGTCTCCCCCTAAAAAGATGGTCACTCGTTCCACAACCTCCAACCCTATTCCTCCTACTTCATGTCCCTCAACCCCTCTCTCCAGAGTGAAGTCTTCTCCGGCCACCCCTTCCACTTCTCGTCACAAGTCCCAAATCCCTCTTAGTAGAGACCCCAGCCCTTTTAGACATCCCAGTACTCCTCGCCACACTCCCAGTCCTTCACCCTCTAAATCTTCCAAATTACCCCCTCCAGTTACCAAAAGACCCAGAAGCCCTACACAAGATGCTGCTGATAAAAAGAAGAAACCATAGCACATCTTTAATCCAGGCACTGATATATGTAAAATATCTCCCCTACAAGCGGAAAAGGCGAGAGACTATGGAAACAGAATCAAAAGCCTTAAATACCTCTTATCCATTAAGCAATTTGGGGAGAAAGACATAGAAGATCCCGGAAACTTCCCTAATGCCCAAAGGGTATTAACTGTGATTAGATCGGAAGCGGGTGCTAAATCAATTTGGTCTATGGTGGACGAAGCTATTACATCGTTCAACATGACCCCGCCAATAGCCATAGTGCAAAATGAGAAGGGTCCCGGTTTTTGTTCACCCCTCCCTTTATAGAGCTCTAAAACTGACTTTCCCGTGGGATATCGGCGGAATCTCCGAAGACGGTACCATCAGGAATGAGATGGGCCATGGGTCTATGGGAGATGCTGTCGGTATCCTAACCCCAGCCATGTTCAAAGCAGATAAACAACCCTAATCAGTATTCAACATGGCTCTCTGGTTAGCTAGTTTAAATGTCCGGGGCCTGAGGTTGGAGTCTCGCAGGGCGAGGCTCTCTCGTGACCTTCAGCGCCTCGGGGTGAATATCTGTTGCGTGCAGGAGACCCGGTTTTCTTCTCATGATCGTGAGGACGTGCTGTCTAATGGGTTCGCCCTTTATTCAACATGTTTTGATGGTCGTTCGAGGGGTGTCTCTTGGCTAGTAAGCAGGTCTTTAGATACTGTATGTACTCTTGTCTTCGCAGATCCGGCGGGCAGGCTTTGTGTGCTGGACGTTACCATAAAAGGTAAGGCTTTGCGTCTCATTCGCGTTTATGCGCCCATTATCCATGCTGAGCGTCCTGGACTGTTTCGGCAGATCGAGCCGTTTTTGACGACATCTCGTCGGGTAGTTTTAGCGGGCGATTGGAATGCCGTCCTTGACCCCGATATAGATCGTATAGGGAAAAACGGGCTACTAACAATCCTGATGTGAAACCATTTCGGGACTTTATCGGCGGGTTTGATCTCGTCGATAAGTACCGGAATGAGCATCCTCGGGATATAGCTTGGACTTGGACTAATAGTGGCAACTCGGCTCCTGGGACGCTTGCGAGCTACCTCGACCGAGTCTTAGTTAAGAGAGTCGATGTAGAGCTCTTAGGGTGTCCAAGTTTCCATTATATAGTTTATTCGGATCATAGGCTTGTCCGGGTCCGTGTAAACTTAGATAAGCCTAAGGTTAGGTTGGCTGGTTACTGGAAATTCAACTGTTCACTTTTTGGTGAGCAGGGATTTCGGGACCAGCTGCTACTAATGATACAACGGGAATTGTCGGGAGCGGTTTTTGGGAACGCCTGGTGGGGTAATTTAAAATCAAAAATTAGAACGTTTGCTGCCGATTTTAGTCGTCGACTCAATCGGCGCAAACTGCTTTAGAAGAAAAAGTTGATCGGGCCGTGAAATCCCGTGTTAGTGGGGATATAGCCTTAGCTAAGGCAGAGTTGGCCTCCTTGCTTATCAAGAAGGATCAAGCTCTGGTAGTTAGGGCTAGGTTAAAAAAAATGTCCTCTGAGGCGACGAATATGGCCGCTGAACTGCGTGCAGAGGAGAGTAGGAGTGCGTCTCGGCGACATATCGCGTGCGTCACATTACCGGATAATCGGACCGTGAGTACAAACGCGGGCATATGTGAGGTCTTTCGAGATTACTTTCAGGATCTTTTCACCAGGGACCCCGGTCTGAGCTCTGCTCAGTTCGATTCCTATTTGGCTGACTTTCCCTGCCTCGAGGCAGCTGAAGCGGCCGGGTGCGAGGGTCCCATAACAGAGTCTGAGATCTGGGAAGCGCTGAAGCAGGTTGGCCTGGATAAGTCTCCGGGACTCGATGGTCTGCCCTACGAAGTGTACTTGAGGCTGTCGCCCGTTTTTGTGCCTTTGCTGGAGCTGATTTTCAACCACTGGATGAAGCAGGGGTCTATAGCTCAACGCTTCACCAGGGGTGTGATCAAGTTGCTGCGTAAGGACAAGAACGGTGGGGATGGGTTAGGGAACTTTCGCCCTTTAACCATGTTAAACACTGAGTTAAAGATTTTGGCGAAGATCTTAGCCAACCGTTTGCAGCTTGTCCTGTCTAGTCTGATTGGCCCCGAGCAGACCTGTGCTGTGAAGGGCAGGACTATTCAGGATAACCTGCATATGGTACGCTTGATCTTAGAACAAGTCGACGGTGAAGCCGCGCTGATCAATTTAGATCAGTCCAAGGCCTTCGATAGGGTTGACCATCGTTTTCTGGAGGCTGTCCTTTCGGCGGCCGGTTTCGGAGCCGACTTTCGCTCCTGGATCCGACTCTTGTATGCGACCCCCGGTGCGCTGGTGCAAGTGAATGGAGTAAGATCGAAGCCTTTCGTATTGTCTCGCTCTATTCGTCAGGGTTGTCCGCTCTCGCCTTTGCTTTACGTTCTTGCGTTGGAACCTTTCCTTCGCAAGTTAAAGGCGAATCCGGTCCTGCGTGGAATATCTCTGACTGGGGTTACCACCTCAGCAAAGTATTCTGCCTATGCTGACGACGTTTCGGTTCTTGTGTCGAGCAGAGCCGAGATTGACGAAGTCAGCAGAGAGGTCAGTGGTTATGAGATGGTGACAGGGGCCAAGATCAACCGTGATAAGTCTGTTGGCTTGCGGTTGTGTGCGTGGAAGGGAGTTTCTCTTCCCGGACCTTTCCTCTGGACGGATGGGCCGATCAAGATACTCGGCGTCTGGTTCGGTCCGGATCTCCAGTTGGAAATGAATTAGTCGGAGGTACGAGAGAAGGCCGAGATCGCGGTTAATCTGTGGTCTCGGAGGAGGCTTTCCCTGAAGGGAAGGGCGGAAGTATGTGTTTCACACATATATCCAATTCTCGTGTACCGACTTTCTGTACTTCCACTTCCGTTTACCGCACTAATTTTATTAGTAAGGCTCTTGTTCTCTTTCTTGTGGAGAGGCAAGGCCGCTATGGTATCTCGGGAGATCTGTTGCCTTCATACCGCTGAGGGCGGCCTGGGTATGCCAAGCATTGAGATTCGTCAACATATGCTTCGCATTGCTTTCCTAGACCGATTGTGTCGCGAACCGGACGAGGTGGGAGCCTTCTGGAAGGAAGACGCCCGGAAAAATTTCCCGTCCCTGAGAAGTGTGCACTCGTGCGAGGGGGAGGCCCGCCGTAGACCCCGAGCCGAAAGCTCCTTCTATCACGAATGTCGTCGCGCTCTGAAATGCCTCTTACGGGCGTCGGAAGGCCTCTCCAACGTCCAGGCGTTGTCTCGTAGGGCATTGTATCAAGTGTTAGTTCGGGGGTCCGTTCAAGATGGTTTGATTAGCGAGCTCGGTCTTACGAAGCAGCAGGCTCGCTCAATATGGCCTTGGGCGCCTGGGTTGAAATGCCTCACTAACGATGAGGCATCACTCACCTGGCGGGTGATTCGTAGAGCCCTCTGGGTCGGCAAAAGACTTTGTTCAGCGGGCTTGGAGAATTCTCCAAACTGCCGCCGCTGTGTTGGGGAAGTCGAGACCATTGATCACGCCTTCTTTCAGTACACGGTGGTAGTGCCGTTGTGCAAGTTTGTTGAAGGCCTCATGGTCCGCGTACTGCGGGGAAAGTCCTTTGTCCTGGATGCCGTTTCTGTTTGTAGCAATGTGGTGCCTCAGATGTCGAAGGCTGAACATTATGTGTTCCGTTGCTTACTAGGCGTTATGAGAGTCGTGATTTGGACGACGCGTCAGAAGGAATTCTATGGTGGCGAGAAGTTTGCTTCTTCCGAACTGATCTTGTTCTTTAGGCATCAGCTTAAAGTCAAGATTAGGACGGAAAGGCGGCGGCTCACATCATCAGAATTTGGCAAAAGGTGGGTGAGTCTTGCGCGTTTGTACCGTGTGAAAGGGGCTGACCTTGAGTGGCATTTTGATGCCGGTTAGGCATCAGGATATTGTTTACCTGGGTTGAACTTGGGCAACCCATCCCTGGATTTAGGATAGTTTAGGGTTTTTTGGTTTTGAATTTTAGTTTTTCTTTTCTGTAAAACTTAGCTAGGGTGTGTTTGCTCATTGACCCCCCTTTTTTTCTGTCCCCTTTTCTTTTCCTTTAGTTTAACTCCCCATCCCTCCCCTCTTTAGGTGCTCAGTGATTTCAGTTCTCTGGAGGATGCGGGACGCCTTTCGTTTAGTGTGTGTGAGCTTTTTCGTATGTTTGAGTCTGAATCAGTGCGTGTTTTGCGTGAGTGGTTGGGATGGATAAATGTTTATCTATAATTTTTAAAGTCCCGTGTCGATTTCGCCCAGTTAATTGATTTTACTGTCACAATTATGATTTGTGGGTTTTTTTTTATTACTAACATGATTTTATTTAGTTTCATGTAAATATTTGTATTCATATTGTATATGAATACAATTATTGAATCATTGGGGATTCTTTTATTGTAAAATATTTACCCCCGCCCCCCACAGACTTTATTGTACATATGGGGTTATTTAAGATTTTCATAGAGACAATGAGGTATTTTGGTGGTTGTAGCAAGAAAGGTAAGTATGAATGTGGTGTTTTGGTGGAAGGAATATTGTCTTGTATGATTGGGTCAGTACTTGCGACTAGCTAAGTTTAATTTTAAGACAATTGATGACCTCCCTTTCCCAACCCCCATTTTTGGCCTTGTGCCGCATTTACTGTTATTTTTCAGTAATAAATATCGTGGCCTGACGATTGCATCTAGCATGAAACAGTCTGTCGCCTCTAACTGTTGACTTCTATGTTCACTTTTATATTTATACACGCTCTATCTCTGATATTGTGCACTTTATTCCATAAATATACCACACTTTAAGACTATATTTCTTCATATATATGTATATATATATATATATATATATATATATATATATATATATATATATATATATATATATACACAAAATTTTTTTAAAATGACTTGGTCTATTCAATCGCACACAGTATCTTCAGCTGCACTTGCTACAGGCGATTATTACCTCATTGGATCGCTTCAAAATGCCTTCAACGGCAAAATTTATTTTAATGAAAATCTTATGCAAAAGTTCATCGTAAACCTTTTCACATCAAAACCGTTTTCTTGGGGGTTTTATTTTTCAAAGTGTATCGAAGTGCAGGTTGGTTAGTATCAGCACTTTTTTTTTAAAACCGTTGAGCAAAATGTAATTATACTTTTTAAAAATAAAATATAGTGGATAAGCAAAAGAAAATTATTTGTAACATTACCTAATATATTGCTAAATAAATGGTATGTATGTATCTATCTATCTATCTATCTCGGTCTGTTCTTTATCTATCTATCTATCTATCTATCTATCTATCTATCTATCTATCTATCTATCTATCTATCTCGGTCTATTCTTTATCTATCTATCTATCTATCTATCTATCTATCTATCTACCTCGGTCTCTTCTTTATCTATCTATCTATCTATCTATCTATCTATCTATCTATCTATCTAGGTCTGTTCTTTATCTATCTATCTATCTATCTATCTATCTATCTATCTATCTCGGTCTGTTCTTTATCTATCTATCTATCTATCTATCTATCTATCTCAGCCGTTTCATATGTATCTTTCTATAAGGATGCATCAATATGTCTGTAGCCTGACTCAGTTACTAGCTGAATTTTATGTAAACTTTATTGGATAACATTTGATTTATGTTGGGTTAAGTGAATTCAGTATATTTATTGATATACGTACGCAGATCTATCTATCTATCTATCTATCTATCTATCTATCTATCTATCTATCTATCTCGGTCTGTTCTTTATCTATATATCTGTCTATCTCTCTCTCTCTCTCTCTATATATATATATATATATATATATATATATATATATATATATATATATGTGTTTGTGTGTGTAGGGGAGAGAGAGAGTCTGTCACATACATAACGAAATTGTGTTAATGGCAGGTAGTATAAGGAATAGGAGGTAGAGGAAGGAGACAAACAATACTTCGATTTAGTAATGACAGGAAGTTGTGGAGAGCCTTATAAACCACATCCTGAAGACACACTTCTTTTTCCTCCCTCTCTCTTCTGCCATCTCATCTTTACCCACTCTCACCATATCTCTCTCTCTCTCTCTCTCTCCTTCTTTCATTCAATTGCTGCTCATAACCCCCTACTTTCCTTCTACACATTATTTGTTCTTTCTCCTAAGCATCGTCCACAATTGCCGGAACAACCCCCGCCATTACTTGTACACATAAATCCGAGGGCAGTGCTTAACGGTTATGTCCTCGGGCGGGTGCCCTGTACACGGCTCCATCTGTTACCTTTAAGGTGCATTCTGTGTATTTCTGTGTACTTAACGTAGACCCCTGACGTAAAATCAACTCATTTTCTCTATCGTAAAATGGAATTAGGACCTCGTAGCGAAGCGCCACGAGGTGTTGAAAGCCTAGAGGCATTGTCAAATAGGAACCAACAATTTCACGATATTTAATTAGGGATCCAGGGAGACGAAGACGAGAAGAGTGCGAAATAAAGTCGACGATGAAAATAAGAGACATTGCAAATTATGGGATTACTAAGCCTAAACTTCAAACCTTCCTATGTATGTGTATGAGTAATTACACGACAACGTGGTATTATATATATATATATATATATATATATATATATATAGGGACAGGTTATATATATATATATATATATATATATATATATATATATATATATATATATATATAGGGAAGAGATTATAAAGCTTTATATATATATATGTGGAGAGAGAGAGAGAAAGAGGATATATATATATATATATAAATATAGGCAAGAGTTTATATATATATGTATTTATAGGGAAGAGGATATATATATATATATATATATATATAT
>CAXIWW010001004.1:5000-20000 GCA_964036315.1 Acanthosepion esculentum
GTGTGTGTATATACGTCTGAGCGCTTAACCTGCGTGTGTTCGAATGATTTCGCGTGAGAGGCGACTAACATGTTGAAATGAAACTAAAGTGTATACATTTCTGTCTGGGGTTCTGAACATCCCTTTCAACATAATTTTCAATGAAAATACAAATTAAATAGCATATATATCTTTTATTTTTATTTTTATATTTTTTCTCCTCGGTAATTCTACAATTTAAAACTTAATAGAGATTTGATTTAGATTTCTAAATAGGTAATTTTTAATTTTTTACTTTTAATTTTAATTTCAAATTTTATAAATCTTTTAATATCTATGATAACCTTGCTTAGTTGTCAAATTTTTCGAATCATCCTATACTTGTATTTTGATTGGTCATTCTAACTTATGTAACAGCGTTTACTCTTAGCTAAGGATCGTTAATTAATTTGAAACTTTTAAAACCATTTATTCTATATTCTATATCATCACTTGACAAGACACAAGAAATGTTGAAACAAAATGGCTATTTTTGTCGTGATTTTATAACATATTTATGTTGTAATATTCAAATAAATAATTATATCTGCTCTACTCTGTATTGAGCACTCTTTAAAGAATAGTAATTGTTGGTTATTGGAATTCACTCCGTATATACCAATCCTAAACTTGTGTGTGTGTGTGTGTGTGTGTGTATATATATATATATATATATATATATATATATAAAATTATTTCTTCAAAAACAACGAAAAGTAAACACCTTCCGGGACGCACGCTACAAAACGATTGAGTCAGTTTCTCTATTTTCGACCAGGAACTAGTTTAGTTTTATTTTATTTCCTTTTTGAGTTTTGAGTAGTTTTTTTGTTTTTGTTTTTTGGGTTTTTTTCTTTTAAATAAATTTATGACTGTGTGTAGTGTACACAGTCATTTATTCCCTTTTCCTATTTAAATCAGTTTCAATTTTGTTGCCTTAGAAAGTTATAATTTTTAAATAAATGAACTTTGAACTTCGGTTTTTTTGAAAGATTAGCCGTTAAGAAAGCTAATACGAATTAAAATAAAAAAATAACTTCCTTAGGCATTTTAAAACATTTTTCACTCATCGAACCGATATCTGAAAAAAAAAAAAAAAGTAAAGTTTACATTTCGGGCCATAATTTAAAAAATTTACTGTTAAATTTTTAAAATTATGGCTCACTTACGATCGGACTCCTTACTCAGTCGTAAAATTGATCTCTAGCAGGACTTGCTTTATTTTTATTTTTAAACCATTTTTGCACAATGAATGACGAAGTGCTTTTTGTTTTTTTATTCGTAATTCGGAAATTTTTAAAATGTGAAAAAAAAACTGATTACGAATTTTAACTTTTTTTTTTTTAATCACGTTGTATGAACATTTTTTTTTTTTTTTTTTTTTTTTTTTTGCGGTGTGGGGTGTTTGTTCCCCCCCCCCCCCCAAAAAAAAACAATATACTCATGATGCTCATAGGATGTGATTTAAAAAAAAAAAAAAATTAAAATTTGTATTTTTTTTTTATTTTTTTTTTTCACGTAAGTGGATCATAATTTAAAAAAAAAATAAAGTTTTGATATTATTCATGATCTCGAAAAAAACTGTTTTTCTACCCTCATTGCCTATTGTTTTTTAAAATTTTACTATTATTATTTGTTTGTACAACCCCACCAAACAAAATGCCTTGAAAACTAAAGGGGCTTTTTAGAATATGAGATGATGAGACCTAGGGCCAAAAAATGTGACCAATTTCGATTTTTTAATTGCTTCTCATTCATACATTTAAAAATAAAATCTAATATTGAAATGGCTAATAAAAGAAATAATAACAGGAAATAAATCATTATCGCACGACAAAAGAATAATTATAAAATTGCAGGAAATTGAAACTAAAAAGTGGAAAATATAATTTACACTTCACAGGTTTTTCCATCAAAGATCCGCTTTTACTTCTATTTATTTTTTCTCTCAATTTTCAGTTTTCTGTTACCAAGCTCGAAGTGCTTGCATCTCATGTCCTACAAACTTAGACATTTATTTTTTTGCAAACAATGAATCTGAACCCTAAAATCCTCGCCGCTCTGTTTTTACTGGGTGGCTTATGTGTAATAATTGGAATTGTCTTTGTTTATCACGGAACTTCTAAAAGAGTAGATGAGGTGCTTATTATAAGCAATCAACGTCCACAAAAAACACCTAACAGAACCCGAAGTACAGTGACGGTAAGATTTTAAATGTTTATTTATAAAATAGAATATTTTGCACATTTTCATAAGTTTTTTTTTTCAAGTTACCGTATGAAATCAATTGTTGTTGGGTTTGTTTGTTTTTTGTTGTTGTTAAACTGAAACAGGACTGGTACCCTCAGTTACTGAAAATCTGCCCCGAATCATAAATGTAAAAAAAAACTAATTCATTTATTAATTAGAAAATCTTTTTTTAATTGCTTTTTAACAAAATTGGACACTGTCTTAAGAAAATATATTTTTGAATTTTGATGTATAATGAATTTTTACGAAAATTGTTTGTTTTTTTTTGTTTTGTTTTTGGGTTTTTTTCATAAACTTTAATAAAATCTATAATTTGTAGCGGCCAAGTTAAAATATTTTTGGGGCTCGCACTTTTAGAAAAGTTAACTTACAGTACACTGAATATAAAAATTTATTGTTAATAACATTTTTAGGATTTTTACTTCCAAATTGTTTACAGTTCTTCATTAGTTTGAACTTTGAACTTATGATGAAGTGGGAACTAAACAATACAATACAGATCAGATTGAATTGAATCAAGGAAGAAGATTAATGTGGCAGATCACTGTTCATACATCATAAATAATCAATAATCTTATCAGTTTTGGTAGGTACTTCAGCTCTGGCCTTTAAAAACAGACCTTGGTTACATCTTGTGCCATGTCCCCTCAACACGTAGACGATCATGGTTCTCCAAAATTTCCTGTCCTTTTTTTTTTTTTTTTTTTTTTTTTGTCTTTTGTCTTTTTGTTATCTCCCCTAAACCTTGTTCCATTATCCATTTACTCAAGCACACTAAGTATTTTTTAAATTGTTTTCCTTCCTCTGTCCCTCTTGCCTTCAGTCTGTCCTGTGAGTATCAGTACTTGTGATCAGGAAAAGACAAATTCAGTTTGACATAGAATACAGATTAAGATATGTTCATAGAACTTTTAACATTTTTTTTTTTTTTTTTGCCTGCATATAAACATGCTGATTTTTGTAAATATGGACATCCATACATAAGATTTTCAGAAAATAAAAGCAATAACTATAATAAATTTAAAGCCAAAGTACATATAATTAATTAAACATTAGAATATAGAGAATATTTTTTCTAAATTTTTAAGACTACTGGGTAGTTAAAATTTATATAAGAGGTGTTCATGTTATATTCCTGAAGTAATTTTTACAGATACATCCACTGTAGAAAAAAAATTAGATAAACTTTCATCTGTCAGTCAGCCTGTCGGCATGTTAAAAAATGCATTTCTGCAATATTTTAAACTTAAAGTAATATCTGTTTCAAATCAGATTAATTAAACTTTAAATTGGTTAATATTCTTGAAATAAGATTTCAGAAAAATATATTTTATTTTTGAAAGATTTTTTTTTTAATAAAAAGAATTACATTGTGATGACAGATGGATAAAAATATTGTTAAAATAGCAATTTCAAAACCAAAAACTCCTTCCAGTCGATTTAAATTAGTTTTCAAATAGAGAAAATTATTTTGCTTATTGGAAATATTAAATTCAATCTATTAGCTTGAAAATAAAACTAAAATAAAATCTTCAATAAAGATTTTTCATTTAAACCTTAGGTATTGTTTCTTTCGAAATAACTACTATTCAGGAAGTAGTCTTAGTTGACCTATTTTAAACCGTCTGTCTATATTGATTAAAATAATGAAAGGAATTAGCAATATTTCAATAATTGTAAATTATACAAACCTCTTCTCTAATTTCTTCTCTACAGTAGCTAATGTTTGCCAATAACAATCAACTTTTAAATGTTCAACACTCCCTTGTAATAAATAGTGTTATTATGTGTATAATTTGTCGAGTAGATTGCATTAGGTCAATTCTGTGAAGAGTATTTAGACTTTGAAAACACCCAAACTATTTTTCTACAAAGGAGACTACTATGCCTGCCAAAGTCTAGAGGCAAGATTTAGTAAACATCTACTCCATGATACTACAAACCAAAACATTAACCCAATAACTTGAAGTATGAATCCAATATTTAAAACAAAAGATTTCTCCAAAATTCTATTAGTTTTTTTCCTTTAATTTCAGATTCCTAGAACAACCATCAATTCTTTTAAATGTCACAAAGCTGGAATGAAAGTAAGTTTCTTTTTTCTTTCATAGACAATGAGTCTTTTTGGCTTATTTTCTTCTTTTTCTAACTTTCATTTTTTTCTAAGCTTCAAAAGATGGGGGAAAAAAAAAAATTGATTTTAAGTCCTCAATCAATTGACAGTTGATTGAGTTTAGTTTTCATAGGTCACAAGATTATAACATTCTGGGAATCATCAAGTGTTTCTTTTTAATAAAAATTAGATTACTTTCACTTTTGTATTTTTCAATGCAAATTTTTTTTTTTCTATTAAACCGTTCATTTATCCAAATGAAAAAAATATTAATAAGAACTCTAATACCACAATAATTTCAAAGGCAGAGAAAATACTAGCTGGATGGTCATAATTTCAAAGGCAGAGAAAATACTAGCTGGATGGTCATAATTTCAAAGGCAGAGAAAATACTAGCTGGACGGTCATAATTTCAAAGGCAGAGAAAATACTAGCTGGACGGTCATAATTTCAAAGGCAGAGAAAATACTAGCTGGACGGTCATAATTTCAAAGGCAGAGAAAATACTAGCTGGACGGTCATAATTTCAAAGGCAGAGAAAATACTAGCTGGACGGTCATAATTTCAAAGGCAGAGAAAATACTAGCTGGACGGTCATAATTTCAAAGGCAGAGAAAATACTAGCTGGACGGTCATAATTTCAAAGGCAGAGAAAATACTAGCTGGACGGTCATAATTTCACTTCTTTTTTTCTTTTTTCTTAGTGCAATTACATTTTATTAAATTATACATTGACCGTTATTTGCAATAACTTTTTACCATGTAACAGACATATCTTTGATATATTTTAAGGAAAAGTCAACCAATTTTGATGTGAAAAACTTTTCAAGCTCTTGACTCTAGTTTTCATTAAAGGAAATTTTCCCCATCGAAACAAATTTGCGATGATCGAGAAAGGTAATAACACGTGATTTTATTTTGTTGTCCAAAGTTAAGTCTGAATCTTGCTGACATCAGATAGACAGGATGCACCACACTCCAGTGAGATCAGACAGCTGATGCCTGTAGTGTTAATTTGTTAAAGAGCTCAAATGTATATTTACTAGCCAGCACAAGTATTGAACTGTTAGCCTTCAGCTAATGTAAACTTGTGCTTTATAAGTTGACCTGTTTCACCTGCAGTTGAAATGAGTTCTACCCATTGAGTTCTATATAAACTTATGGTTTTTCCACTGGAGGGAGATCAAGCTATTTATCTGAAGGTATACAAGATCAACATCGATAACAGAAGCATAGTTCAGGAGCAACAGCAAAATGACATCAGTAAACTATAAAAATCCACTAACTTTTGATGATGTGAAATCCCACGACCATTGGAAAATAGAAGTCAAGATGTGGCAGTTAGCGACTGATTTAGACAAAGAAGAGGGGAGGGCATTGGTATTGGCTCTCTCACTTCATGAAAAATCTTGATGTGACCATGGAAATGGACCTTGTTAATTTGATTGACAATGATGTTGTCTGTAAGTGTAGTGTTACAGCCACAACTGTTCATTTGGTAACATCTAAGAAATTTTACAGCATTAAATTTGCAGTCCAGCTATACCAAAGAATTAATGGATGTGGGCAGGGAACACTAGAGATATAGCCTAGGAGTCAAGGGTGTGGTAACTAGAAAATTTTGAGAACCTCCGTTTTAAGTGAAAAAGCACATTCACATAACTTCTGGACTCATGCTGTTAAACTCTTATTGGCCAACTGCTGCTTCCTCTCCACCCACCTCCATTAAATTAGAAGGGCTATCATTCCTGTGTTTTGTTTTTTTTATTCACCACTCCAAGGCTACACAGATGTTCCAACCAAAACCTTTTTTGTCAGTTGATTTGTGTGGATCTTCAACTCCCAACATAGACATGGGTGGTAGAGACAACATGAAAAGCAAACAAATAATCTAGATACGTACTGTTACAAAATAATACAAAATTTCAACCAATTCTTTAAAAATTGTTACTTTTACTTATATTTTGTTCAATGTTTAATTTTTATATTTACTTTTTCTTTAGCAATGGTCAGTGAGAGTTGAAGCCTGTGCGAAGCAAATAGCGGCTCCAATAAATGGTAAATATTTCGTTAAACCTATTGAACACTCTTAACAGAACACAGCCCTCGATGAATGTATTTAATGTTTGTAATGCTATTATAGCAATGTGGTAGCAGGAAGTGTTGCAACTTATTGCTGATGAGCATGACAACTTTCAAAATACATTAACTCAACATTTTCAAAAGAAATGGATTTCAACACATAGAAGTGTTTTACATATTTTTATATAAAGGCTAACATAATTCAGCACCTAGTTGAAAAAGGGAGAAAAAATGATAGACTATTGTTAAAAAATGAGTGTGATGCACCACATAGCTGGTTGAAATTAAGAAGATGGCCTACTGGGGAAAGAAATTTCCTCCAGCAGAGAGAAGTCATTTTGTTTTTGCTACAACATTCCGAAGCAAAAGATTATGGTCAAGCACTTTCAGTGATTCTGCCAGAAATTCCTTACTCATAAACAGAAAAATCTTTCAACCCAAACCTTTTCTAACTCTAACAAATTCATAGTAGAATGAAGAATGACTTAGACTTTTGGAAGCCAAAAGTGTGAATTTTCTTAACTATTTGTTTTTTCTTAACCTTTGGCTGGATTGTGACCTGTATGATGCAAACTTTTTGTTACTACAACAAAGTCACAGGGGAATGGAGAATGACTTTTGGAAGCCAAGAACTGTTGAACACCAATTGATGTGTAAGCAGACATCTTATGATTGCTAGCCAAGTTATTATTCTTTTGTTTGCGTATTTGTGTCAAGTATCTTCTATTAACACTTTCAAAGACTCAGTTTAAGAATTGTCACTTAGTTTAAATCTTTGTGAATTATTGACATAATTGATAATCTATTAAAAAAAACAAAAAATACAACAACTCTTGTTAACATTAATAATGTTTACCTTTAAAAAACATCCATTAAACAAAAGTATGAATTTTCTTGACCTTTGGCCAGATTGTGATCTGTATGATGCACATGCATCAGGTCTGTATTTTAGCTATACAACTATCACCCTATCCCATAGGTTAACTTGCTATTTGTCTGGTCAAAATGTCATTCTTGCTCATATTAATGAGCATATACTGTTATGTACTGATATTTCTAATCAAATTCCAAATACTTATACATATATATACAGCATTAATTGTAAAAGAAAAAGAGGGTTTCATATTCTTGAAGCCCATATCATAAAATCAACCAACTCAAAATAAATGTCTTCAGTATGAAAACTTGGATTGTAAATATATTTAAGAACTGATCTTTGAGAAGAATTTTACAAGTATGTCACCTCCTGTCTTACATCATCATCATCATATACAGATTTATAATACAGAGTCTAAAAGTATTTAAAAATAAATGTTTTTCTTTGATCTTTATAGTTGCTAGAAGTATAGTCAACATGTTAAATTTCAAACATTCAAACTATATTTATATACAGATGATAAACAAGGAAATTTAATGAAAAAAGAATGAAATTTAGTCTGAATTATATATATATATATATATATATATATATATATATGTACCGTGCAGTTCGATAAAAGTGACTCACCTGATTTTTTATTTAAAATTTTTTTCACCTATTGTTTTTGGGGTCAAACTAATTTTTAATCTTACTAAAGACCCCTTCCCGACCACCTTGTAAAAAAAAGTTTATTCACCCTAAGGTATTCTATTGATAATTATAATTTTAGATATAAATGAGGTTTATGGAAAAATTCTGTGCAAAAAAAAAAATGACTCACTTATTTCCTGCAACTAGTAATCAATAGAAACATAACTGAACAGCTTTAAATAAAGAATAATAGAGGTATAATTTATTTATAATAGGTAATATAGTTCGAAATATTTAATAATCTATGGGTCCTCCTTTATTTTGAATAACCTTTTCAACCCTTTTTCACATTGACTTGATTAGGTCCTGGCAAATCTTATCTCCAAGCATTGAATTCCATTCAGATATGAAATTCACAATCAAATCCTCTTTGTTGCTTTCCCAGGAGCCTGTACTTTATAATGCTTCATAAGTTTTCTATGGGGTTGAGTTCAGGAGATTGGGGCGGCCATGTCATGACACTCACCTGCTTCTCATCAAAGTATTCTTTCATTAATTTTGATTTGTGACAGGGAGCATTATCCTGCATAAAAATGAGATTGGTGGGGTCAATTTGCACCCTTTCAGCAGAAGGGAGCAGACAAGACTCTAAAATTCTCTTGTACTGCTCGCTCCTGAGGGTCTTTTCAATAGGTTTTAATAAACCATTTCCATGAAAAGAAAAGCATCCCCAGAACATTATACTGAACGGATGCTTGACAGTACTTACTGCTAAATTCAAAGAGCTTTCAAAGCTTCTTCTTCGGATTTTAGATCATTTGCTCAATGCTTGAAAGGTAATCTGTATTGGCTCCTGGGCCTTGTATAGGGTGAACCTCACTATATATTAAAAAAAATATATAATATATATATATATATAATATTGAGTCGGTTTTCAATAAGTATAGTGCCTACCCCTTCTAGTGACACACTGACATTTGCATTTATTATATAGATGAGCTATTGAAAGCAATTTTATATGGGGATAAAATTGATATTTGAAAGTTAAGTAATCTTTACACACACACACACAGTTTTTTTATTTGAAATTCTCATATGTTCTGTGATTAATATTTACCACTGAATAATCTTCAAAAGAAAAAACAATTATGTAAAATATTTCATCATTTGCAGACAGACTAGTTGATATATATATACAATGATGACAGAAGATAACATAATTATTTAGGTTTGATAAACCCAGAAGGAAATTGCATATTATACGTGAGAACTAAATACTTGTTTTTCCTTCCCTTTTTATTTTTTTAATTATTCACATAGATATTGAGCGCATTTTAGCCCTCTTCAGTCACAGCTGTCACAAACACACTGACTGCTTCATCTATGTTATAATAGTAGATGCCTTTTCTATTGCAGTCATTGTAAATGTCACTACCGTTCAGTTTCCAATATACTGAGAAGATTACCTTTGTGCGTCATGATCAAAATAATTGATATTCACACACGAATGTACAATATCAAAGTGTGAGATAGTATAATGTCTGTCAGCTCAGTAAACGGAATTGGCAAGAAGAGTTCTAATTTCAGCTGAGGCTACACATGGATATCCCTAATCTCTTTCATTTCCTGATATTATAACAAAACTCCCACCAACAATGGTTGACAGAATAGGTGGGTGAGTCCCTGGGTAAACCACTGTCCTGTAATTACTGCCTGGATTGTAATTATTATAAAAATTTACACTCGTTACTAATGTTGATAGGGAACAGCATATACATTGTTAAGAAATGTTTTTTTTATAGAATCTCATTCTAATGTAATTTTATTTAAGTTTTCTTTGCTTTTGTTTTTGTCTCTAGGAATAATTACAAATTGGCAATTAGCTAATAATCCTTCAAATAGAAACCAGTTCAAGCTTCATGCAAATGGTTCTTTTGAGATAAAAGAGAAAGGATTTTATAATATTTCAATTAAGGTAGGTACAGAATGGGGAATTTTTAAAATTTTTTTATTTTTTATTTTTTTTAGCTAATTCTTCCAATCTCCCCCAAAATTCAAGAAATTACTAAGTTTGAGTACAAAAATCAAACATCAACATAACACACATTGGTATCATGTGGCTAATTCCAGATTGATTTGTCAAGGTGGAAACTTCTTGATGCTATTGATCTGGGGAGACATTGGGAAGTGCTTGAAAATCGACCTATAAGTTGACTCAAACCTTGTGAATGCACTAGTGATGGCGTGAGTGTACTGGCTTTGTTTAACTAGTGATTACACCAGACGGTAACTAAGATACCACTCAACATATTTACAGTATAAATTACAGACATGCACTCTGGGTGTTGAACAAACAAACGTATCTGAGTGAACATGGTATTTTTAAAAAGAAATCTCCCTCGTTTTTTGTCATTTTTAATTCCTTTTCTCAGAAAAGGAATTTAAAAATGACAAAAAAACGAGGGAAGAATTATTTATTGGACACAGAAAAGTTTTCTGTGGTCAATAAATAATTCTTCTTTTTTAATGATTCAACTTTAAACAAACTTAAATGTTATCAGGTGACTTTGCAAGTGGTAATGGTTAAGAATAATAATCCGGTTGTCCCCCATAAAATACAAACGACAGTAACCTGTAGTGAGAGAGATAATCAGTTACCTCGGAAAAAAGTTTGTCTTGTGTGCGATCTGCCGAAGAAAAATTAACAAAAAGTAGTTAGCAAAAATCTACTTCAATGACTAGAATCTATGCTAATTTTCTTCCCTCCCCTGAATAACGTGACCCATCAAAAAAAATCTCTTGGTGAACAGAAGCCGTTGTTTTTCGCTTATAAATCAGATTTTCTGAGCTAAAGGGAGGAACACGCTTTTCTGCTAGTGAGAAGTGAAGGTTGGACGTGTAACCCAATTTTCTCATTTCTACATTGCTTGTTGGACTGTTACGACAGACTCTCGGTTGAACTGTGATTTGGCTACAAGTGTTGCAGTCAAGAGACAGAAGAAATCTATTGCAGATGTTTGTTGACAGTTTTATTTTATTTTCTCTCACTACTATGTAACTCAACAACAGTTGATATGTGACATGATCAATAATTGAATGTTGACAATAAAAGTCATGCCCCAAAAATATGAATTGCAGTCTGCTCATGATTAGACTTGACATGAAAATTCATTTGTACGGTTAACTGAAATAAAAACAGCCAATGACTCAGTATGATAGAAGAAAAGTATTACTGTTATCAGATAAAAACTGGAATTTGAGTCCAACATTGATATGATATAGACACCTGATCTTTTGTAACATAGCTGGAATTTCCCTGTTTAAATTACTAAAATATACTGCCGGTGGATTGATATGGCAATTATCTAGCTTACATTTAGTTATCACAAATGCTTCTAGAAGTCCTTTCCTAGAAACTAGATACCAATGCAGTATAAACCACAGGTTGGCACTTTGGGTGTTGAAGAAACACAAATGTACTTGAGCAAGCATCAGTAACTCTTGCAGACAGGCATGTTTGGAACGATTTTTTGATTTTATTTTCCATGCTAATGCCAAAACTGTAGATTTTTGATCCCCACCAACAACTATTTAGGCCCTGTGGTTAGTTAATGATTATCTTCTGTGTTTATGACAGCAGTTTTGATATTTCACTCGGCCAATATTTTGGTTACTGATCCTTGTCAGTCATCATAAATGAATTGAACCTGGAGGCCAACCTGGATTCTTCCATACTGTGCTCTCTCAATTCCAGTCAGAACGTTTTCCAATGGAATTCAAGCCAAGCAAATATAGCATAAATACAAAAGGCTTCTTGTGCCCTCCTTCAAAACAATAAAACTGTTGTATTTAATGTTAATTTTTGAACAACTGTTTTATTCACTAGTATCTACACTACTATTAATTAGGTTAACAGTGTTAGTCTCTCTGTTCACTCACAAATTGATCATATATGACTACAGGCACCTCACTTCACTTTATCTACTTATATTGAGAATAATACAACTGTCAACAAATAGTGCATCTTGTTTGAAAACAAGAGGCCCACTTGTTAACAATAGTTTTATCTGTAAATCTTTCTGGCAAAGTTTTTCTGCGAGGATTTTGGATGAATAGTATTTAAAATGCAGAAACAGTTTGGTTTATGGATAATTTCTGATATGTTTGAAGCATTCTAGTTTCATTGACCTGCCAATCTATTTAGGCTAAAAAGATGAAGTGAACAAAGGTCAGGGATTTACTTAGTTGTGAATAGTTTCGTTATTGGAGGATTTGACTTTCGTCAAAATTTCAGAATTTATAAAAAGAAATTTATGACCTAAAAAGAAACTTGTTATAAGGGAAAGAATCAAATTTGTCCATTAAAGAGAAACAAGATGAAGTTGATGACTAATCACATGTCAAAAAAACACTATACAAGTTTAATAGGTATTACTAAGTTATCTATTGGTTGAACCTCACTCTGGCCTTAATTCAGATTGGTTCACTATAATGCAATTAATTAATTTTTAATTACCATAATCCAGTGTATATTAGACACAGGTTTTTTCATCTAAAAGTCTGTTGTATCTTCTACTTTAAAACTTATCTCAAAACTGACAAAATTGGGTCAAATTGAACTTTTGTTTACCGGAAAGATAATATCTATCTAATGGAATATATTGCAACAAAGAAAAATACAGTTTTCATAACTCCCATACATTTCCATAATTTTTCCAGATTTCACTTAGTCTCAACACTCAGATCCTAGAAGCCCATGAGCACAGAAAAATGACCTGGATTCCTCCACAAGAAGTCCTTTTCAAGATTACACAAATAATTTTGAAAGAAATACTTCAAATTGTCACAAAAAAATTAAAACCAAACAAACAAGTTAATATTTATTCAATTTTATTTTGATTTATTTTCTCAGTGTATATAGTGGCGATTTAGTGGTTTTTATATCTTGCCCCAAAGAGCCATTATCACACTTCTGTAATGCTTACGGATCACAGAAGTAAACAAGATATCCTTTTTCTTCTCTCTCTTCTAATTTTCTCTTTCTTACAAGTTTTAGTCATTTTCTTTGCTTTCAAATCAAGTGTTTTAAACATAACAATAAGTTTGTCCAACTATCTTATATTTAAAAGGATTACAGTAATGTTTTTCCTTTCTGTATGCTTCTTTACCTGCATCTTGGGGAAAATCTTTAATTACATTTATTTAATTACTTCTCTAATATATTATACAAAAAAAAAAATGACATGACCCTCTGAGTTGAGAAATGAACTTCTCTATAGACATAATAAACAGCTTAAAATCCAAAATAAAATACTAGGTTCTAAATGTATCTTTACTATTTCCAGTTGGAATTCATTTTTAAATTTAAGCAATTTTAAAATAAATTTAAATATATTTTTGGTACTTTCTACTGGAAACAAATGTAATAATATATCCTTATCCATGTTGTCTCTCTTGCTTGGAAAGCTTTCAACACATCTTTCAAACTTTTATCTTGTGTGTTGACTTCATTTTTTTTTTTTTTTTTTTTCATCCTTCAGGTATCTTTTAGTTGCAGTAGAAGAGAAAAGTACTCCATAAATATTGTAGCTGCACCAAACATACGAAACGCATTCAACACTAGTGCTAAAGCCAAAGGTAACCAGTGTGTGGTCAAATCTACATTTTGTGGAAATATTACAGAGAAAGTACTTTTCTCCATTCGTGTTTCAAAATCTGCCCTAGTCTTACTTTATCCAGAGCACACATCTTTTACAGTTACGAAATGGAAACAGAATGTCTTTTCAAAACTGTTCGTTACGTCATCTTGAGAAAAAGTAAACAGAATAGTACAATGTTTTTCTGTTGATTTCTAAGATAAGAAGTTATCATTATTTATGTTATTTACACTCAATCTATTGCCATCATCTTTGCCATTATTACAATGTTTCGGCTATTGTTTCCTCTGGCCTTCTTCAGGAAATTTTCAACTGCACACTTCATTTAGTCTACAGGATCCCACATGATGGTATACTCATGGATTAATTTGATGGTTAAGTAATTGTGAGTTCAGTCTCTGGGCCGAGTAGTGCAGACTTGAACTTGGGGAAAAGATGGCAAGTAATAACTGAGCAATACTAAAGTGTACAAGATATGCTTAGACATGGAGAACGGAACAAATACAATTGAATATTTGAATGGTTCAGCTTGAAATGCCCTAATCGTTACTTGGATCAACACTTGAAGAAGATCAGTAGGCACATCTGGAATGTTAAAACAAAGCTGAGACTAATAGTGTGGAGTGTACAAATAAAATATTAACATTGGTAGAAATTTTTTCTACTTTGCCCTGTCAAATAAAATACCATTAAACATCAATGTGAATTTGAGATTACTTCTCAAATAATCATTTAGGTTGTGAATGATTTAAACTGTTATTGGTATGCAAAATAAAATCAATAAGCCATAAATTTTACTGTATCAAAGTTAATGCCTTTGTTATATGATGATCAGAAAATAACAATTCCAAACAATGCAAAGAAAATAATATGCAACAATTTTGAAAGAGTTTTAGAAAAATTTCTTTTTGTATCAAGTTATGCAGGTGGAAAATGGATAAAATCTTTTTGAGATATTTTAGCACAAAAACTTGTCTGGAGAAATATTTGTAAGGAAAGCTGAAGTGAACGAAAACCTGCCCAAAGTTTGATAGAAGCTGATCTTCATATGTTCAGAATGGCATATTTTCAATTTGTTTCAACATCTGCTGCAATCATTATTATTGAGAATGTGGTGTATTTGCATTTTATCCCGCCCGCCAATAATCCTTTGCCCTCTTTAGCCATTTAAGGCTATGCCTTTATTCAAATTTCTAAGTTTTTTGTCATATGTTCAAATGTCACCTATATACAATGGCTGCAATTGAATCACAAGTTGAAATACAACCCAGTATAAACAGGATGGTTTATACAAGTCTAAACAATAAAACACGGTCTGTTGAGTGAAAATAAGTGTTTGTGAATTTTTTTTTTTTTTTCCAAGAACTGAA
>CAXIWW010001004.1:27500-45000 GCA_964036315.1 Acanthosepion esculentum
TTCACTGGTGTTCTAAGTTCAAATCCAGTGTCGGCAGCGACACTTTATTCCTATATGACACCTCCCCTTTTAGATGACTTCCTCTGGAGTCTATATTTCTTCAGCTTCGGTTCAATATTCAAATGTTCTGTTGCTGTTCTTTTTCTTTTATTGTACCTCCTTGGTTCACTAATTTCTGGTGGCGTGGGTATGTCAAACATGTCATACAATATTTCCATCAGTAATCTCCGTTTTAACTGATTACGGTGTTGCTTATGTTCTCACGTTTGTCCCTGTACCATATATGTCATTCTTCCAATCCAATCCATATTTTTATATTCAGGCGATTTTTGTAGCATAGCATAGCATATGTGCTGATTCCTTAAGTTTTCATATTTTCCATTGATGTTCTCTGTCTATTATTTCAATCTCATCCCACAGATGGCGGTGATCTACATTTTCCATCCATATGTGGTCAGCTATACTTGATTTTTCTATTTCTCCTCATGTTACCGCTTTACGATGTTTTTGCAATCTTACCTGAAGGGAGTGACCTGTTTCTCTATATTTCTTTCCACAGCTGCATGGGATGGCATACATACAGTTCTTAGTCATGTTCTCTTTTATAGCAGGAGTCTTACTCAGAAGAGTTGTCTGCGAAGTGTCTAACCAGTATTGAAGGATATTCTGATATTATATGGACCGCAGATCTTTTGTATTTTCTCCGATAATCCCTTCACATCACATCCACACCAGGAAGAGGTCTAGCTACGACTGGACCATGTGAACTCAATAAGATCATCAATATAATTCACAATGGAGAGAGAAAACAACCATGAACTCGCATTCCTGGATGTACTAATATCTTGAACAGAGGATGGGTTCAAGACATCTGTATACCACAAGCCAACATTCACCAGACAATAACTCAATTTCCACCACCCATATAGTGTAAAGAAAGGGATTGTCTGCTGCTTACAACATTGAGCAAAAGCCATAAGTGGTGACCCAGAAACATATGTTCAAGAAGTGGTCAGTATAAGCAGTACTCTACAATGTAACAACTAGCCTGAGTACATGGCAGCAGCCCCAAGAAACTGGGATGGAAGTGTACAAAAGGATTACAACACTCAGAAAATGTGAATCCCTTGAAGAAGGCTGGAGCATACAACAGCCAAAACGTGAATATGATAATCGAGATGAGGACAACAGTCTGAATAATGTAAATAATCACAATGCTTCATCTCATATATATATATATATATATATATTAAATCTTTAACATTTCTCAGATCTACTGGCAAAAGCCCAAACTCAGAATACTTCTGGTATGTTTGTAAAATCCAAATACCTTGCTTAACTATCTAGGCTTTTCCCATCAACTTCTCAGATTCATTCATTTGTAAAATCCACCCCAGTAATTTTATGTTATTCTATCAACCACTTGTAATTTACTAATTAGGGTAAATTACAACCACAGCAATTTTCATTCCAACTGATCACCCTCTATAAATACACTTGGAAAAACCACATCATTAACGCTATAGGTCATCACTGTACAACATTGACTAAACACATGATAATGGAAAACTAATTATGCTTTGAGTCACAATGTCTGTACTGCAGATACTACAATCATGAATGTATTTTCTTCCACAACTTTGATATCTCATGTGTACCTTTGAATTTTGCCGGGATGGGAGCAAAATCTTTTTACAGTTATATATTAAATTATATGAAATTATTTAGAACACACTTTTCATTTTTGTTTTTTAATGTTCAATATCTCCATGGACTTTTAAAATAAATTCATTGTTTGTGGTTGTATTTAAAAGATAATAGCCTAAAGTTAATCTGTAAAAGAAGGGAAAATTATTTTACATCCTTAAATAAAGATTTTAGACATTTTTAAATTAAAAAAAACCCCCAAAAAACATACTTTTGCTTACATTGTTTAGTGAATTTGAAAGACTTTGACAAAGAAAAGAAAATAATTTTAAAATCTCTTTAAAATCCGCTATCTGTTCCAAATAAAATTTTTCAAGGAAAAATAGTAACTTTAAGGATTAGTAAATTAGATTTTGTAAAAATATTACGTGTTTTTTGCAAAAAAATATTAAAAAAAAATCCATTCATGTGCTCAAATGTTCAATTGTAAGTGACTAATGTATCCCTAAATGACTTTAGGGATACAGAAGGCAATTATCTTCCTTTGATCAAGACAAATCATGTAACAGCTGGTTAGTGACATTACTTCATACACTAACAAAAGTGGTCAGTAAGTCATTCCCACCTTGCAGTACTCAATTTGAGAAAACCCAAGACTCACCATTTCCTGTTCACCATTTGAATCTGGAGTCCTAAACATTGCTTCTCCAGAAATGCATAAGAATCTCCACTTTGTTTGTAAGACCCTGTCTTTTTGTTCTCCTTTCACTTTGCTTGTCATGTTAATATGGGTTGTATTTTTCTCGGCATGGGATATGTGTAAATATGTATATATGGTTTGGTTTTGTCTGTCATAGTAGTATAAAAGCCTCCCTCTCATGTTTGCCATTGCTTTCCCTTTCAGCTATTCTGTTCCATCTGTGAAATACACTGTTAATATATCAGAAATATAATAATGCCCACAGTGGGGGAAATGTAAAAGACTTGTCAATAAGATGTGTTAGTTCCAATCATTATAGGAATGTATACTTAATGTACAAATTTGTACACATGTGCCATAAGGGCAAATGGGGAAAGCTGGTTTTCTTTAGACTTAACTCAGCCTGGCTCATTTCACTCATTGATCCATTCCGTTATATAATTTTCCATTCCTCAAAACATCAGTTACACCAGTCACCAAATGCCTCTTTTGCTCAATGAAATTCCTAACTTAGAATTTTTGTATGGCAGAGGCAAAAATATGATATAAATATCTGCCAAAACTAAACAAAGTTGTGTCAGTATTTGTCTCAAATCTCTGCCCCCCCCCAAAAAAAAAACTACAGGCATAATAACGCAGGATTCAAAATACTATAATTTAAAAAAAAATCTCATTTGAAAGTCGTCTCACACCCACCATAATTCTGTCACCTAAAAGGGGAGAGGGCCAGGATCAAACCAGATACTAAGTGTGACAAGGTGAACTCCATGTCTATATTGCACATGTTAATATCATAATATGGCTCTAGTATGAATCGGTGAAAAAATAAGGACCCAAAAAAGTTTCAATTGAAACGGAGGAACAAAGTTGAGTAAATTTCTCAAATTCAAAATAAAAAAAAAACCCACTGTTGATCACGCAGTAAATGACATTATACATGATTTTGAGTTGTCTATTAGAAAATGACCTCCTATTCACAAGACTTCTTTCTGTTATCAGAGTACTGATTGGAATTCATTTTGTGGCTTTATTCGAGCCGCTCCTTCAATTGCTATTAACTTTTCTATTGAGAACTGTACCTCAGGTTTCTTAATGGATTAAAGCTGACATTGATGCCTTTGTAACTTCTAACACACCTGCCTGTTCAGCCACCGTAGAGCACAGGAATCACCTTTTCCTGCTCAACCAGCGTGATAATTCCAATTACAACAGACACCTACTTGTGCCTGTTCAAAATAATTGTAAAGAGGCTAAGTTTTTTTTTGTTGATTGAATGAAGCACTGTATAGCCTCTAACAAGTTTAGTTCATGTGATAACTGGCAACTGTGTAATAGTGTATTAAATAACAGCAGGTTTTCTATCCCTCCTCCTTTCACTCAATTTGAGGTGTTAACATCTGCTGATAAAGCAGAATGTTTTGCTCATAAATTCTCTTCAAATTCTACTTTTTACTCATCTGGAGTAACTTTGCCTGACTTTCCACTTAAAACAGTCTCCCTATTGAGTGATATGCTTATAAATCTATCCATGGTTTCTGCTATCATTTCTAAACTGGATTTTTACAGAACATGTGGACTTGGTGGTATCCCTGCATTAATCATTAAGAAAATGTGCTCTTGAATTGATTCTTGTTCTCTCTAAACGCTGCAATAAATGCTTTGCTGTTTCTTGTTTTCCTGCTTGTTGGAAATGTCCTTGTATAGTTTCAGCCTTCAAGAACTCAGGCGAACCATCTGATCCTTCTATCGGGCCTATTAGCTTTCTACCACTTTTGGGCAATGAACTAGAGGCTTTAATTAACTACAAATTGGTTAAGCATCTCACATTGCAGTGTCTTCTGTCAAATAACCAATATAGCTTTCACTTCTCTAGGTCAACTGCTGATGTGTAAACGATTATTGCTGAAAGAGTCTATCAAGCTTTAGATAAGAATAGTGAAGATTGGGCTGTTGCTTTAGATATCTCGAAGGCATTTGACAAGGTTTGGTATACTGGTCTTTTTCGTAAGTTGAAAGGTTATGGTATTTCTAGATGAATCTTTGAACTGATTCAGTCTTTCTTATCAAATCACAAATAGACGTCTTGAATGGCCACTCTTCTAGATCTTTTTGCATAAATGCAGTTGTCCGAATCGGCAGGTATATAAATCCTGACCCCAGACAAACCAAGGAGAGATATTCCAAAAAAGCATTTCACAAGCCTCACAACTCCTTGTCACTCCGATAAACGTCCCTACTCTTTGTAGATTACACATCACAAGAATATCCTATCAGGACACTGAACTTTATTTCTACAACCTTTGACCTGCTCAGGCATGAATCCAATGGGGCTTGTCCTGGGTATGACCTTAAACTAAATCCGCATCCTGGGTAAGACGATAAACTACGTCCAACAGCAAAGCCTCTGATCAGGAGGTTTTGAGGAGCGTGGAGCCACCTCTTAATTGCTGGTGTTCCCAGGTCCACCCTGATCCAGGGTGCTAGCACCTGTTAGGGTCCCAGCTATGGGCAAATAGTTAACCCCCAAACTGGGTTCAAAACACTATGAAAGTGTAAAAATAGGTTTTACTACCAGAAATACTTTGTAAAAAAATTATTACCAGCAATACATTTTTTGGGGGGGAAAAAAGATATTACCAGAAATACATTTTTGAAAAAAAAATATTACCAGCAATAAAAATTTTGTCGGCATTAAATAACCTATTGAGGTGTTGATATGCCGTAAAATAAACCAAACGAAACCAAACCCAACCCAATGGGTCTTTCAGCCATGTATATCTCATCATCAAAGTCCTATTATGTATTCACAATCATAATAATGTTGTATTTATTTAACTCAGTAGTAATCTCAATTTCATATTATTAATTGCAGCAGAAGGAAGAAGAAAAAACCTTCACCAACAGATACAGAATTATACAATGACAAGAAGAACATGCAAGCCAAAAATTTCTACCTTCTCCCATTTTCCCCAATGCTAAATGCAACATCAGATTAGATTTAGCTAATGTAAATTCTCATAAATTCTTAGCCCAAAGTTAGAGGGGCTTACAGGCATATCACATTGAAACACCAGTCCCTTTACGATCACTGAAATTAAGTAATGTCGAGCCTTGTAAGTACCTAGATGGCTGACTGTTTGAGAATACCGGGTGCAGCTGGTATAATAGATAATGACCCACAATTGTTAATCGGGAGCTGAGTTCCAATTCCAGTTAGGTTCATTATATTCATTTATGCACAAAATTGGAAAGGTATGAATCCACCGTGTCTCCCTCCGGTTATGGGTTAATTAATAAATCTTGTATCACTAAAACTATTATTATCTCCAGAAAAATAAATAAATAAAATTGCATACAAAATATTTAGGTTTCAGCATTAAATAACCCATAGAGGTGTTGATATGCCACTAAACAAAACCAACCAGCAAGCAAAAGTTAGAGAAAAGAATAACAGTGATAATATAAAGCTTCAAATTTTTCAAAGGTTCAATCTTTTCACATTCTAAAGATAAAATTCTTTTTCAGGCACTGACAATTTCATAGTAGTGGTTTTCAAATTAGTTGCACTCCAAGTTGTGTCTACATACACATATCAAAATAGTCCCATCTTAAAGAAAAAAAGGCCACCCATCAATTTTATGGTTTGACACGTCTTTCACAGAAAATTTGCAAACTTTTTCAGAGAAGTTGAGCACTTAAAAATATGTTTTTTAGCAAATGTATTACTGGAAAAAATTAGTTTCATTTCTGTTATATTATGAAATATGAAAAGAAGGCATTAATTGATGAAATGAAACTTGATCAGTTAAGTTTGCTTTTCTGTGTCATTTATTTACAATTTTGTTGTCAAGAACATTTTCCCAATGTTGAGGCTAGCCTGATCTCAAAATGATTGATTCTATTAGTATTGCCTTTCTTTTACTTCGATTACCTACATTACATTGCATTCTTAATGATGTTTCAGTTGTTTGGAGCCCACACCTTCTATTATAAACTTGTAAGATTGGCTTTTTATCTAACAGCACGAGACAAATTTTTTAATTTTTTATGAACTTTGAATCGACATAACTTTGTTGCTACAAAGATAAATTTTGTACTATTTAAGTTTTTTTCAAGGTCCTTTGGCTGTATTTGAGGTTTTTAGATATATTGAAAATAGAATTTTAGTTTGGGAGACCTAATATAATCTTTCTGCCTCCTGTCAGCTGAAAACATTAGCCTGAGAAGCACAATGAGTTATTTTCCTGGAGGTTAGCATCAGCCATGCTGATGAAAAGCAAAAAGGATTCTCTAAGATGATTAAAAAAGAGCAGTTTCATTTTGAGGCATTAAAATGGACAATTCATTCCTTGCTCCAGTTGACAACAGATTCTAGGTCTTTTTTTTTTTTCTTTTTTTTTTTTAGATCAGCTGCCAATTTGACCTTATTGACCTGATCAGATTTATTATTAAAACTGGAATAAATAGTTGTATCATCAGCATAGATATCAAGGTGAAAACTGATGACATCAGGAAGGTCATTAATGAAAATTATAAACAATGTAGATCCAAGGGTAGGGCCCTGAGGGACAACAGCATTAAAATAAAAGGATCTAGAAGAGTGGAATTTAAAGACAACTTCCATTTTGGGATTTGATTAGAAAGATTCAATCAGCTCAAAAAATTTGTCCCAAAATACAATAAACCTTTCAACTTGTGAAGAAGACTAGAATGCCAAAGGCTGTCAAATGCCTTCGAGACATCTAAAGCAACAACAGCCCAAGCTTCAGCATTCTCATCTTAAGCTTGATAGACACTGTCGGCAATAATCAGTAATACATCAGTAGTTGAACTAGAGAAGCAATTTTTTCTGAATTTTTGAATGGTTATCACTTTGTTGCTAATTGAACTCCCAACATAAATTTGGTACCATTTTTTATGGTTTGTCAAGATCTCTGTTTGTATTTAAGGTTTTTAGATATATTAAAAATAGAATTTCAGTTTGGAACACCTAGTTAGGTCCTTATTATTCCTGTTTAGAGTAAGTAGCTTGTTCATTTTGGTTGTTACACTCATGTTTCAGACCAACAACATATGGCCTAGTGGATTCAGGCACTGGTTAAAATGTGATGCTGTGGAGACCCACAAAGAAGAGGGCGATATGCTTTTTATCTCAATCTCAATTGTTTCTCTTTAATAGACAACAGGTGGGTTTTTTAAGTCTAGTTGTCTAAGTGTCATCCACTTTGACCAAAGTGTGGGGGGGAGTAAAGGAGTGGATGCTGATATTTTTTAAGTATCAAGTGACAACAAAACCAGAAATAGTGTGTATCTTGGTGCTGGTCTCTAACAGTCATGCTTGGGATCAGTCAATTCTTGTCCATCAGGTGGTTCTGAGGGTATTCATTTGTATTGCCAGCCAAACACTAGGATGTGTAGTTGGGCAAGTGGTTGGTGGGGGAAAGTGCTGACATAGCAGAAGTTGTCCCAAGTGTCACCTACCTCGCTACCTACCCAGACAAACAAGTGAAATCCTGAATAAAATACCTATTTTATATAGGAAAAATGGATTTGTTTTCTTTCTCAACATGGCATTCGTCTTTCATCATGTTACCTTGTGAGCATGCAGTAGACCCTTTCCCAGCTTTCAGTGCACACCAACAAGATTGAGAATCAAAATGCAATATGGGGTAATTATTGGCTGGTTGGTGATCATGTTATATGTTTACAAAAGCTTCCAGGTTTCTCTGCCAGTTGCGAGTTCAGTTCTGGAACACTACAAGTAGCAATAAGGACCCACCACGGTTCAGTAAGAACAGCTGTCAACGTCAGCAATTGATAGCTGATTGCCTCCAAGGAATTAGTGTTAAACACGGTTTCTAACTTCATCACAATTATTAAGCGTGTCCCATACTTAGACATGATAGCTCTAGTTGAGGAGGTTGCCTTGAACATCCTGGGTGCCCAAGCAGATAAGCTAAGATAGAAAGTGAGACAAGCACAAGAAAAAGGTCAAGGCACACAAATCAAACATGACAAGGAAAGAAAGGTCAGCAATGAAGACATCACAGTGACACTACACTACTTACTGCCAGCTGACAAAGTTATGGACAAGTTGAAATACTCTGATGTCTTAAAGAATCAGTGTACATGCTAGACTATGAGGATCCCCTTAGTAGGCCTAGCATAGAAATAAATACAATATGGGAGCCGTTAATAACTAAAGAGAAATAACAGCAAATGTGTGCAACCCAGTGTCAAAAGCAGCAGCAAAATTCTTTAGGCAGATTAGCTATAAGTTTTCCACTCAGGATTATCCATGGGATAATAGTCTAGTGGATTATAGTGTTGATTTGTGAATGTGGTGGCATAGTGTTGTGGTGTCCTCCCTCTAAAGAGTCTATGTTGGACTCTTCCGCCTACTATAAGACAAATAGGAGAGAAGGCCTTGGGGGAACAGTCAAATAGATTGAACGCCGATCAGCCGACACGCACTCACTAGTCATGTAATACTCTTCTGTTGTACTTGCTGTTTAATATATGATATATCTGCAACACTTGTTTTGTTATTTCTTTAACCATTTACTTAATCACAACACATAGTAATTGTGAGTTCAAACCCTGGGCCGGGCAGTGTTTGACTTGGACTCAAGGTCAAGCAATAAAAGTAAAGAAGATGAATAAACTTAGATAAACAGACTGAGATAGATAGAAAGATAAAGAACAGATCTATCTCAGCCTGTTCTCTGTCTTATCTATCTGAGGTAGATAAAGGACAGACAGACAGAAAAATGATGCTTTTAATATCCTTGTTTCACAGCAATCCAAAATTGGATAATAACTACTTAATGATAAAAATAACTGAATTCTAAACTACAACTAGTTTCGTTTTAAGAAGGAAAACATTTTAGCAGATGAAATTTTATCATCAAATTCTGTGTTTCTATCAACGTAAACAAAATGGAAACTACAACAGACATTACTCTCACTTCTCCAACGTACTATTCAATAATCCATCAATATGAAGAAATCAAACCCACAGCACTCAGCCTCCAAAACAAAAAATACAAGGTCAATTGCAACAAGAAAATATGTATTTTCCAAGTCTATTTAGTTGTGTCTGCCTTAGCATTTGGTATTATCATTGCATGGGTTTTATATTCCGGTCTGATCAAACCTTTCATGAAAATTGAATTCATTGCAGCAACAGCAGCTACAATGACTTCTGCACCAAATGTAAGTATTCACCGTTGTCCACACACACACACACACGTGTGTATATTTATATATATATATATAGAAAAACACACACACATGTATATTTAGGCTGCATATCCTCATTCAAATGTGTTTCCTTTGAGAATATAAATATATATTAACTTATTTTTAAGTACTTTCAACCTTTTCTAAGGTCATCTGCAGGGCTAAATTGCAAAGACAAACTTATTATAACTGCAATAAAATTTGCATTTCATTGTCATAGTGATTTTTTAAAAACACGCTTTCTTAGAGTTATTTTGGAATTTTAAAATTTATCCACTAAAGATATAGATTTTTTTTTTACAAAATAAATGAATTGTAAGACATCTTCATAACACACACACACATATATATATATACACACACACAGAGTTTCTATTTTCAAATAACCTCAATTTAAATCTTATTTTACGATTAAATGATTTGAATGCATCAAGCCAATTTCTTTGTATTTAATAAATTTGAACCTGTTGAATTTAATGATGCACATGGCATAATTTGAAAAAAATTATTTTCTTGTGGTGTAAATGAATTAATTTTTTTGCAATGTAAACACCCTACAGAGATCATATTCAAAGAAAGATTAATGTGTTAAATAAAGATTTAATTTAGAAAAGAACCTGCAATTCATTCAGATGTTATCCACTAAATTTTAAAAATTGAACAAAATTCCATATCTGTCTGGAATTTTAAGCTTTATAAAAGTTAATAATTTTGTAACGCGTATATCTTAATTTCTAAAAAGTTTGTGCGCCCAATTATCTCCCTTGCATAAACACACAGTAAACCCTGTTTGACGTAGACTTGGTGCTGAGATGCAATCTGGGTTCATAGCAGTGCCATTATAGATTTTTATAAAAAAAAGAATTACTAACTGAAACTGTCTCATACTTCATAGGTTTTCAGATTGGTAAAACCTGCCAGTGTATAGACTTGTAACAAAATAAAATAGGAGAGACCATAGTATTAATGATTAATAACCCTGAGAGAACTCCCTTGAAAAGTAAGGTTATAGGTCCTTATGGAACTCTCCCTGTGCACCACAAGGAAAAAAAAGGTGAACTATTTAAGTCTCTAACAGTAGCCTATAAAATTAGTTCATTAAAGCTTCACAGGTTGTAATAATTGTTGATTATTTTCATTACAAAGGAAGATAATTTTAAAGACAGGACCGCCTATCAAAAAAGTATTGAAAGAAAGAGAAAATGTAAGTTAATCAAATTCTACGGGAGGGGGGATATGTTGAAAAGGGCGAGTAGTAAGATACCAAAGGGATTTAATCCAGTTTTGCATAAAGTCAAACGACTACAAATAAGTCAGCCATCATGTCGAGGCAGTGTTACAGACTGGTTCAGGGGGAGTAAATAATTATACCCCCCCCCCCACATTTACATACACAAAAATACTTGTAAAAATGAGTAACAGCAAAAGACATGGAAACAACAAAATGAGTATTTATTATCTGATAGTATTGTTGGAGACATTAAGGATAGTATACTAAGTCAAATTGTGAGTTGGAGATCAAATATGGATCAGAATCCAACAGAATAACATAACGAATAAGTGTATACGGTCTTCTTGTACGTTTTATTTTATAGATGTGTTCAGTGAGTGCTTATATAATCTAGTTGAAAGATACAAGATGTATCTGGAGTTTTCTGATTCGTGCTACACTAATTTCCACCACTGGACAGATGTGAACGCTCTGAAAACCAAGACTGAATTAAAATTCCGCCAACTGCACATAGGCTCTGCACATAGCTTCCGTTTTTACTTGCACACTCAGAGAAAAAATAATACAATACAGTCCAGAATTTTTACCCTATAGCACCCACTCCTGCCTAAAGAAACAAAATGAAAAGTGGAACCGATCTGAGCCTAAAGAAAGAACATAAAAACCCATCAAAGGGACATTTTTGGCATTTGGATTCACAATGCTCATCAGAAAGCAACCTCCAATCTCCAAATGACAAATTGCCAAAGGCTATCACCTTTTACAACTCCACTTATTGCCTTTTTTCAATGAGACATTTACACCAATTTATCATCATTTTTTTTATTTTTATGTTAATAGAAATGTTTATTTCTTTAAACCTTCATTGTTTCATCTTTGTTCTGCCACTGTACATTTAATTTAACAAATTTTTGTTAAGTGCTAAGAGATAAATGTTACTATTATGGCATGAAAAAGGATAAGGAAATGAAATTTTCATTGACGAACGTGTTAACAACCTGTCCATGTGGACTGCTTGTCTGATAGTGAGACTGTCATGTGTTTGTCTGTGTGTAGAGGAGAAAGGTGTGGTTGATTCTCATTAGTTTAGAATGAATATTTACTGTAAATTTAATTACAATTGTGACACAAGCCCAAACAAGAAGTGGGGTGAGGCTGGTCTTCACTAAATATCCTAAACCTAGCTAATCCAATACATGACCCATTCATCCATTACAATTAATCAATGTGCTTTTTTGGGGGGGGGGGGGGTATTGTTTTTGTTTTTTAATAAAAATACATAAAAATCTGATGACATGAATGGGGAAGGGACGAACCTAAAAATTGCAATGAAAAATTAACTTTTACAAAATTTGTTTTCATTATTTACAAATTTTAATTGAATAATTTATAAAGTTTTTAAATCTTTTAAAATTCAGTTTCAACATGATAAATCTTGGGAAATATTGTTATTAAGTAAAACTATATTTAATAATCATATATTGTAAAGCTTATTATAATCTGACAACCTTGAATATTTTTAAAAGAATTTCAATTTGTTTTTGATATATGTGCAGAATTTCTAAGTATGGATGTTCAAACCTATAGCATTATCATTAAAAGGTTACATGTTTTAAGGGTTGTCTCCACTCCCAGGGAAAAAAACCCTTATATAAACTTTATTGTCTGTTCCACCATACTTAACTATGAACATGTTAGGTGATTATTCGGCTGTCAATAAATCGATTAACATAGGTACTTCCATGAGATCGCTAAAAAAGAGCATAGCATGACAAAAAAGACGCCAAACTTGACGAAAACAAAACTTTATCATCTAAATGTTTGTTACTATTAAGAGGAAAGATCAAAGTATTTGGGGGGTATTTTTTAACATTTTTTAATTGTTCCTAGCATGTCCAAAATCTTCGTTAAAAATTTTTTTTTTTTTAGTCAGCAATATTGACAGATAATCAATCATGTCAACCATTTTTTTCCCAATTTATAAAAAAAAATGATAATCTCAGTTTGAAATTCTTTTAAAAATCAATTATAACTTTTTAAAACTTATTTTAAGAAAATTAGAAATTATGTTTAAAATATTTTGAAACAAGCATTACTTAGTTTCTGCGCCAAAAAGATGTTTGAAAATAAAACAAAGCAGGTCATAACATTTCGTGTCACTTGGCAGGTGATGAATGACAATTTCATGACGTATTGACAGCTTACGTGAGGATAATTTATTCTACCAAAAGAGAGAAGTGAAATTATTTAGAATTAAGTGAACAAATTATTTACCTCATTATTTTTAAGGAAAACTTTCAGCACTCTAATGTTTTTTTTGGTACTTAGCTTTCACCTTTACATTTACTATGCTTTATGGAAAATATATTATAAAGAAATTAAAATAAGACTGTTGAGAGTGAGATTAAATTTCATAAGAAAGGTATCTAATTAATTTATAGGTACCTTTCTTATGAAATTTTATCAGAAGTGTACATAAAATACTATAATTTTATGTACATTTACTACATTTTACTGTGTTTGTATTTCCATTTATTTTATTATTAATTTTGATATTTCATTTATGGAAAAATGTCATAACTGAGATTAATATAAAAATAAGATCATATAAATTTCATAAGATGATGAAGGTACCTAGATTAACATGTCAGAAAAACAAGACCTTGTGGTTAAGAAATGCTCGTACACAATTTAGGTACCTACACGAGATTGCTGAAAAATGAGCATAGCAGGATAATAAAGGCCTTAAACTTGACGAAAACAAAATTTTATCGTCAAAATGTCTGTTTTTATTAAGAGGAAAGAACAAAGTAATTTTTAATTATTTTTCAAAATTTTTCTGTCATTCATTCTAATTTTGATTGAAAAACATTGTTTCTCTTCATCAGCAAGTGTCCTACTAAATAACATAGTAGATTTTTGTGTTTTTTTTTTAATGGCAGTCATTAATTTTGAAAATCTTGTAAAAATAAAAATAATTGTCAGATTTTAATGAAACTTTCAGAAACTTTTCACAAATGATGGAAATTATTATAATTTTTTTTTTTTCAAAGTCATGGTAAAAAAATTTTTTATATTTATTACACCCCCCCCCCCAACTAATTTTATGAAAACTCATGAAATTCTAATTTGTACAGTCATGATACGGACATCTGTCAGCAGGGTTGACGCCGGTCTATTTGCTCATCCGAATATTGTTCACATCCTCATCTACACTTACACGCTACCGCAGAAATGTCGAATTGCACAAATTGTTCCATCACTATGTACGAAGTAATTCAACGCTTTCGAATGAATGAAGAGTCTTCAGTAGAATTTCTTTGACTACACGGAATATTACCGTCCTCTGTGGAATGCCCTTGATGCCATTCCCCTTGCTCGTTGCGTGCCAACCAGAAAGTATGGCGTTGCAGAAAACCTGTCTCCAGTCCTAGCAGTTCGAATCATCCTAACAGCCAGAAAACAGAATGTGGCTTCAGTGTTGAAAAATACACTTTTGGAGAAGTCACACTTGCCTGCGTGGAAAGTGCTACTTTTTGTAACACATTTCCTTGATCTTAGCTGGTGCCACAGGATAATGTTAGAAAACTTGGACATTTCGAAAGTCACTTCAGTGAATTGGCGCTCCTTCTGCAGTGAGGTGTGCCAGTTTTGACTAGAAAATGTGCAGGAGAAGTTGGGTGGACCCGGTGTCGAGGTAGAAATTGACGAAACAGTTATCTCAAGGCGAAAATATAACCGGGAACGTCGAATGAAAACGGTCTGGCTATTTGGCGGAATCGAAAGAGTCTCGAAGAAGAAGACCTTCATGGTACCACTTATGCCTGATTGCGGGGAAGGAGAAGCCAGTGATGCCCATACCCTTGTTCCCTTGATTATGCAACACATCCGACCAGGATCAATCATTTCAGTGATTGCTGGTCAGCGTATGTGCG
Source organism: Acanthosepion esculentum (assembly GCA_964036315.1). Classification (NCBI taxonomy): domain Eukaryota; kingdom Metazoa; phylum Mollusca; class Cephalopoda; order Sepiida; family Sepiidae; genus Acanthosepion; species Acanthosepion esculentum. The sequence goes on from CAXIWW010001004.1 coordinate 42,256, forward strand.
GATAACAGAACACGGGTACATGCACAAACAAATCAACCATTCTGAACACTTTGTAGACCCAACAGACCAAAGTATCCACACGCAGACGGTTGAAAGACTATGGAGGACGACTAAGGGTATAATTAAAAGATCGGGACACAGAACTTCGTATTTAAAACAATACATTGCTCATTTTTTTATTCTTAAAAGCAGTCCCTCCCTAAACATAGTCAGCGCCTTCACCTTTTCCTGGGAGAGGCGAGCAGACTGTCTGTATCCAGGACCCTAAAACTACTTCATTATAGACATCTATATTGTAAAGTTAAAGTATCTTCTTATAGCATTTTAAAAAAATTGTCAATGTCATTTTTTCCATAGATATGAAACTTTTAACTTCCTCTTTTACAATTGATTTAATTATTATTTTATTTTCAATGTTAAAAATATTAAAAAACATGCTTTATACTGTACTACTTATTTTGTTCTTTTTGTTATTTATAATTTATAAGTATTTTCATATCTTCAAAAATTTGAAGATTTAAAAAAAAAAGAAGAAAAAAGGGAGTAAATAGGCTAAAATTGTTTAAGTGCGCGAAATGGTTCAGCAGCGAATATCTCTCAATAAGCCGGTAAGGGATGACAAAAAGAGCGAGAAGTCCGATTTTTTTAAATTTGAAGGGATATTAGCGCTCGGGTGTTAAAATAAACATTTACCATTTTATGTGGCTCGTGCGATGCGTAAATAAATTGTCTTTAAAGAATAATGTTTATTTATGAGTGAGTGATTTGTGGGCGTGGTATATGTAAACGTCCGCTATGACGAATAACGAAAGTTAAACTGTTCTGAAGTGAAAGTCGTGATTCCCAAGTTTCAAGTGATTATTATTACTCAACAAGAAGCCCGGCCGAAAAGTCGTTAGCATTTTCAGTTGAATAATGGAATAATACACCTGTCTTTGAGTTGTCTCAAATCAAGACGTTATGAACACACACAAATTATTATAAAAAAAAGAAGAAAGAAACTAAAGCAAAACACAACAAACTAGGTAGGTACAGTGTAACCCGGATAAAAGAGAGTTGTCGGGACCGGAGAAGAAGTCTCTTATATTCGGGTTTCTCTTATATCCGGATTTGGTCTATTTTGTTTTATTAACACAGGCTCTAATTTGGAACCAGATAAAATCTCTCTTATATCCGGGTTTCTCTTATATCCGGGTTACACTGTACTACCTAGTTTGTTGTGTTTGTTTAGGAACAATTTACTACTGTATGAATAATAAGAAAAATCATAAATTTTATCACTTGATATTTTTTCTGACAAAAAAAGTTAACTAAAAAAAAATACATTCACTATTTGTTCCGTAAATTTGAAAGAAAATGACGGTTTCGCGGTGTCTAACAGTTAATCTTTATGTAAAGAAACCGCCAGAATGTCAAGTTAGCTTTCTTTCTCCAACAGAGAAAGAGAATCCAATCCAGGAAAAAAATCAATCATCCATTTCTGCTTTTGTATTTTGTTGCATCTTTATAAGTATTGTTGTCTTTGTTGCTCTTCTTGTTTTTGATTTTCCATTTGCTGAAAGGAAGGTAAGCACTTTTTTTTCTTTTTTTTAAACACAAGCCATTAATTACGCTTTACAAAGAGAGGAATCGTATTTTTTTTAATTGCTTATTTAAAAATAAAATCAATTTTCTAACCTCCACTTTTGTTCACTTGTTTGGAAAGGAGTTTTGTACAAATAAAAACGACAACATTCACATAATTTACGTAATTAATTTAGTAATTTAAGCTAATATTCATTATAATACCCACCAAAAAATAACAATTGTAACGAAAAATTTTCCATTATGGTTTGAAATTGCCTGATTATTTCGAAAATAACAATAAAAGTTTGCGCTCTTGTAGCATTTTTAGGACTTACGGACACAAGTTCGGTTTTATTTTCCCCGCCCGTCGTCTGACGGTTTCAAAATGACTTTGTTTAAGTTTGCCTCAGGACACGAAAGCTTATACTTTGTTAACGGCCTTTTTACTTATCTTTGTATTCGTCTTGATTACTTCACAATATTCGTGTAATTTATTTAATTATTCGCGTTATTTATTTTTAAGTGATAAGCTAAGCATAGTTTTCAAATTCCTCGCCATAATAAAACTGAACTGTATGTTTTGATTTCAGTTAACTGTTGTATTTCCTGCCGCTGATGTTGTTAATCATAAGGCTTTAAAGGTAAACATTTTTTTTTTCATGCTTTTTGAAACTCTCTATTGAATAGGTTTATATTTTTTTTTCTTTTCCATAAATACAATGCAATTATTGAAAGATTTTTTTTTTCCGTCTAGTAATTTTCTCTTTTGTCTGTTGGGAATACACAGACTAAAAAGTCCGTTTTATGTTAATTTTATTATTCAACCCGGAGTATGGTCCTACCACACCACTAAATAAAATAAACTAGTAAATTTTACTAGCTTATTTTTTTTTTTTTTTTACTAATTAAAAATCTAGAATTGGAGACCATAATTGTCACCTTCACTTGCTTTCTTTTTACTTCCCGCTCAGGATGACCGCATTCATTATTATTTTTCGTCGAATTTGGGAGAGATTTCTGCGAATAGAGCGCGCGCACACACAGAGACACACGAGAAGTGAAAGTAAATCATTTGCCGCCTACTGCTGCGCATTTTTTTTATTTTCCCCAAGCATATCTCTTTTTTTAGTCATAAAAGTAAAAGTAAACTGATGACGTGCTCCCTGTTGAGTTTGCTAT